>OZ023218.1:30569969-30614667 GCA_963995525.1 Escarpia spicata
GTAGATAAATGAAAGGTAGAACTATGACAAGTAGACCAAAGAGAAGTAGCTAAAACACGTAGATAAAAAACATGCAGGTCAATTGCAAGTAGATCAAAGACAAGTAGCTACGTGAAAAGGCACAGGAGCGAGCGATAAAAGGACATTTCTACACGGCCCGTGATCAATAGATAAACATTGACATTCTTTCCAAAATGTAATTGTCTGCGACAGAAAACAAAGGGATTAGGTCTTTTTCAACGAGAACAATACGTGTGCAATTTCGATTAATCAGAAATCTGCTTTAAAATAGATTACAAAATGCAAAGTATTAAAACAACATATGTCATTCACAAAATGAAAAGGTTGTTGCCACATATCACGCAACTGTCGTTGTGTGTGGCATACTTAATTATTGTCGTTCTACTTAACTTAAGTCTTAACGCCTAAATCGCAGCCCACCCCTTATCCTGTATCGGCACATATCCACGCTGATTTAGTTTGTCCTCATGCAATATGGTTTTAGTCTTTGTATTGACCCGTTGTAACTTGTTTCAGCGTCCACCTCGTCAGCAGTGTATATGCATGTTGTATTCATTCATATGACTAGTGAATCACCGATGGTGACAGATTAAAAAAAAACAGTCTACATACATCATGGATTGTGTTCATTATTGCCCAATGAGCTAGTGAATCCCATTGATGTCCATGTTAAAGACATAAAGTGACCATGTTTGACTTCACTGTGGGTAATATACTTCCTCAGTTTAGGTCAAAACTGAGTAGTATCTACCTTTTTGGAATAACAAATCATTTAGATATAAACAGTTTTGGCCCAGATAAATTACTGGCTGACTTTATCGAAACCGTCACTAAACTGAATCAAGAAGGCATATATATGAAAATCTCTGATGTCAGACAAAACATCGAAAGAGCTCTTGTTGCGATAACTGGAGACACACCAGCAATTAATTGGTTAGGTGTATTTAAGGAAGATGTTTCATTTGCATGTAAAGGTTGCAAAACATGTGATGCTACCACAGATGACATGTGATGCTACCACAGAAGACATGTGATGCTACCACATATGACATGAAGGTGACATTTGCATATGAATATTGCAAAACATGTGATGCTTCTACAGATGACATGAAGGTGTCATTTGCATATGAATGTTGCAAAACTTGTGATGCTACCACAGATGACATGAAGGTGACATTTAACCAGACTGACTTTCGGCTGAGAGACAAAGTAGAACACAAACAAAGGTGCACAAGTCTGGACACCGTAACAAAAGCAGCTGAAGCATGTTGGAGTAAAATGTGGGGAATTAATAAAGAAAGTTGCCTGGCTAGAATACCCGACTTCCACAATGCAACTCCTTTGCATGGTCCTATCCACGTCCTTCTTGAGGGACTGATTCTACACGAGTTGCAGCTCTTCATGTTTCATGCTAACACAGCAGAGAAATACGTCACTTTGGATTGGCTAAATGCAGGACTGTGCATATATCCCTATACTTACTTAGAAAAATCAATGCCAGACATGATTCAGACAAATTATCTTGTTGACAGTAACATACCTTGACATTAAGGTTTTTTTTATCCATTGGCCCAGGGAGCCAATAGTTTTGAAAAGTTACTGGCTCGCCCAAAAAATTTAGTGGCCCGGATTTTGTAAAAAAATATATTGACACCGAGGTGCCTGTCGATCGATTCACTAAAGAAGTCCACAAGGTCTAAAGTTCGCTTGGAACGACGTCATGCTGACTTTTTCGAAGTTCTTATTTGTGCACATCGTTTACGGAATTAAGATAACGACTATAAGAAGAGATAACGCAAAGTAAAATGAAGAATTTTAATCGTGGTATTGCTATACAGTCTGCTATTAATCCAAAATCTGAGACGTCACCGACCTATTTTCATCTCGCTGCAGCCATGGTATTTAGCAATGCTATAAATGGTTTGACAGTATAACAAATTTCCTTGATGCCTTTCCATTATGGAATATTATATGCACTAGCGTTTTATTATGCAGACAGTTGATACTGCCTGCCATCCGTAGCCAACGTGTGGCAAGACCGCTTATTGGGTGAATAATTAATGACTTCCGCCATTCGTGAAACACGCGGGCGGATACAAACGAGTTTTGCAGTGCATACACGTCATCATATACGCATGACTGAGTTTGCCGTTATTTAATTAATTATAACAAAAATGCTGAATTCATCAAAATTGGAGTCGGGTCATGCTAAAGTGGCTTAAAGTGATTGTTTGTTCACAATTCAACATTAAATTATATCGAATCTATTTGGCGCTTGGTTGTCACATGTCATTTTATTCTCACCGGGACGCCGTAGTTTTCGTGATTTATACATTAAAGGGAATAAAAACATCTATGGCTTGAATTCATATTACATTACATCCTGCTATCTAGGACATTTTCGAATATGCATATTTTTGGTGCGCTTTTCGGGATGCCGAGATGTGACGTCACATATGACTCACACTCGCAGCAGGCCGACCCTTTTTGTGCATTCACAGCATGTTTACATGGATAGTTTTGGGGTCGAAACGAGCGTCAGAATGAGTTATTGTGCAATATTCCGATGTAATGCAAACACTAGTCATCATAGAGGAACAAGCAATTATCTTACGGTTCCACATGAATTCAATTTTATTCAAAACAATGAATGCGAATGAGCCTACAAATCGACTAGGTCTAGGTATCGCCGAGCTTGGGCTT
This sequence comes from Escarpia spicata, assembly GCA_963995525.1. NCBI lineage: Eukaryota > Metazoa > Annelida > Polychaeta > Sabellida > Siboglinidae > Escarpia > Escarpia spicata. Next base: position 30,572,694 of record OZ023218.1, read on the forward strand.
CGTTTTCAGAATAATTATATCGAATGCAACCAACGGAAGATAATGTACACCAATGTACATACATAGCAATCATATATCGTATCCAGCTACAGAAAGTAACGTGTATAATCTCATAATATCAGTCAGCGTATTTCTGTCGGTCCTGCTAGCTCAGTTGGTAAACGCGTTGGTTCCTTGGCATTTATTTTGTAATCGGGCGACGCCGGTTCAATCCCGACATCAAACAATATATTTTTTTAACACTTTGTTTTATGTTTCCACGAAGTAATATAAACCAAATAATTGTATACTATGATGCACTGTGTGTAAATATTTTTGTAGTAATTATTTATTCGCCACAAAAATGATCACCATTTGTTTTCACATATATAATTACAATATATTACCGTTCAATATATATATATACAGTTAATACATTCTATATCCATTACATTATATTTGTTTGGATAAATACAAAACATCGTTATATAATTCCCATATTTTAATTTTTGTGGCGAATAAATAATTACTACAAAAATTAAAAAAATATTTACATATTTCCGATCACGTTACGATACCACGTGATCGTCTAGCTCATAAATTTTTTATTTTCCGCGGGAATCGCTACACAGACGGGTTTAAAATCGAATTTATGCTACAAATGTATTTTTTTTAATGTTCTCGAATGTTACGTACAATGTTAACCTTTGTGTACACATGGAAAACGGATTTTAGCTAATGCCTTGTTTTTATTTCCTTTAAGCCACTACCTATTTTATGACTATGAAGTGTGTGTTAAACCTTGCTTTCTATTTGGCGCTTGGTCGTCATATGTCTTTTTATGCTCACTGGGACGCCGAGGTTTTCGTGATTTATGCATTGAGCCACTACCTTTTTATAAGTATGCAGTTTGTATTACACCTTGGTTTCTTTCAAAGCATCAATGATTAAATGATGACCTATAATGAACCAGAAGCACATATATTGTACTACCTGGTCCAATATTAGGATCACTGTAGTCCAGTATATGTCACTTATTACTAAAATTGGACCAATTAAAAAAACTTCTTTTTTGCATTTTTTAAAAGTAACAAATACATTGACTCTATTTCCTGCTTGCACAGAGAGCTTCTAGTAACTCGTGGTCTGACCTTTAATAGTCCTCAGTATCACGTACAGGAATGGTGAAAGAGGGCTCGGAAGTTAGGGGGTTCAATACCGGTACACTTCCCCTAATAATAATAATAACAACAATAATAATAATGATACCAACAACAACAACAACAATAACAATAATAATAACAATAATAATAACAATAATAACAAGGCGCTGATGGCGTCTACCCCATTATTAGACCAAGTGGTTTAGCTGCAGCTAATGCAACTAATGCAGCGCCCCTACGAGTTATCGTAGATTGGGCGCATCGGCTCTGTGAATCCACGACAAAGGTTTACCAGTTTTTATGTGAGGAATATTTTATTTTATTTTTATAAATCAGAGCGACCAACTTTCGAAATACACATATACAGTGGGTATATCGACATTGCCATCGTTTCGAAACGGCAGGAAGTGGATTCGAACGCTGGTGCTCTCGGGAACACAAAAATAAACATGATTGATAAATAGCTCTGCTTAGAGTTGGCAAAGGAAACCTTCTACCATCTACCTTTTTGGTGAATTGCAGATCAGGTACAAAGACAGAGCTGTAAACCGTCGCAGATAGTCTTACAAAGACAATTGCTACTATCTACCGCAACAAAATGCATAGAATTTTGTAAGCACAGTGGTTCATTTGACTACAGTGTATTTAAATGCAATTTTTTTGTACTCCGCTAGTGTTTGCTTTGATGTATTAGGTATGAAGCAGCGGAACGGAACAACCGATCTAGTAAAAGCCAGACGGCAACAAAACGTCTTCAACAAAACGCCGCCAACGCAGCGATTTATACGGATTTAATAAAAAGAGGTGATTTGTATTCCTTTACAGAGTTTGCTTTGGTGGGGCAGGCGTGAACCAGTGGGGCGGAGCGACCACTAGCACAAGTGCGAGGCGGAGTCAGCGCTAAACAGCCGTAGTGATGAAAAAATATGCCGAAAACGCAATATTTTAGAGGCGATGTTCACAACTTCCAACGAAACTTATGTCAGCTGGGCGTCTGGCTGTTTGCCAGTAGATTTTCATGATCAACGAAACTGTTTAGTTTAGTCATCAACGATTGGATTTTCACATTTGGCACACACCCTTTGATATTTTGTGGTGGCTAAGCTGCAATACTTTATTTTCTGTTTACCAGCTTTACATCTTGTTGTACTTTCTATATGAATATATATATTTGTATTTATTATTGCAAATGGGTCTGATATATCAGAATTGTATGAATTTTTACATTGATTTATTTTGCACTAATCCAAAAATTATTAATATGGCTATGTGAACTACGGTATTATTGCTTTATTTTATTTATTTATTTGTTTTGTTTTTCCTTATATGTGTAGGCATTTAGGATGTGTGCTACATACACACATTCATCTGATAATGTCTGTAATGTGATTAACAAAACTATAATATATTTAGGGGATACATTAACTACAAGTTTCTTTTTAACTTCTTATGTATTCCTTTCAAACCATATTATATACATACCTATATGTCACAACAAATCATATTGAATAAAACATATTGAATTGAATATTCACTCTTAATAAATGTGACTCCTTGCGTAGTGGTGTAACGCTACTGCAGTAACTGCTTGAACGAACTGGTGTTCCTGTCGACGAAAATGTCTAGCAGAATAGGGTCTTTTTTGGTACTATCACGTTGTTTGATAATTGTTCGCTATATAGGTGATATTGTCCTTCTACTTCCGCGGCGCACTAGGGGTCTTGTTACATCATATCTGCGTGCCGGAGCACATCGGTTGAGAAATACTGGTTTAATGCATTAATACACCCCCCAGGGATATTCGAATAATATCTACAATTCAGTGCTGATTACCAATACTGACTATTTTTAACGGGGGTGTTGTTGTTTTTCGCCGCTGCGCCGCCGAAAGTTCAATTTCTCCGCTGTCGACCCGACTGATGCCATCGGAAGACGGACGAGCTGTTGAAGATTTGTTTGAAAGGAAGAATTAATGAATGAATGAAAGTTTATTCAACAACAACAACAACATAATACCTGCATAGTATGGTGTGTTGCTCCTGCTGCTGGTCCTGCTGAAAGGATATAGCTGAAGTCTTAGAAAGACTGAATAAATACAACACGAATTATAAATAAATTACAAAATAATTTCACAACTCATATATAATGTTGTTACCATAGTGCTTGTGTTACTAATGCATGGGTTTAAGTAAACATCATCTTCAATTAACAATTCACAAATATGTAGAACGTAATGACAACTTGAGTGTTTTTTATTTTTAAATTGTATTAAACGTGGAAGCTGAGTCAATTTATATGGTAAATTGTTCAATTGTTTTTATACCCTTGATGGGGAGTGACAGCAGTCGGAGGGTCGTGTTTGTCTTTTTAACATAGAACAGTTTGCGTTGTCTGGTATCATGTATGTGTATAGCTGCGATTGGTTCAAATAATGCTTAAAAACGACCATTTAAAGAATGGTTGTTTGTTTTATAAAGTATAATCACGGTGTTGTATTTAACTAAATCATGAAATCTAAGCATGTTTGAGAGATGAAAAAATACAGATGTATGATCATGGTAAATAAGGTTTGAAATAATCCGTATAGCTTTTTCTGTAACATTGATAGTTTTCCGAGTCTGATAAGTATTTCCCCAGATCTCACAGCAATATGACACATGTGGTTCAACAAATGTATTATACAATGTGTGTAACTCTTGGCAATCAAGAACATGCATAATTTTATACAAAACTGCTATGCTTTTTAATACTTTTGATTCAACCATTTTTATGTGTTCTAGCCATGTTACGTACGGTTTCGTCAATGGTTACTACAATGAATTTTGTATGTGATACCTGCTCAATGTTTGTCCCACTCAAAACTACATTCACATCTGTTCTAGGTTGTTTTTTATTGTTAAACATTATAAAATGTGTTTTGTTCACATTGAGCGATAATTTGTTAGCTCTGAACCACAGGTCTAGTTTTTTCAGTTCGTTGTTAACAACAGTGCTTACATCGTCTGTGTTACTAGCGGAATAAAACATGTTTGTATCATCAGCAAACAAAATAATATCAAGCAATTTTGAGACTACACACATGTCATTTATGTTCAGAATAAATAATAACGAGCCAAGAATTGAACCTTGCGGGACTGCACATTTGATTTCCTTTTGTTCTGAGTTACTGTTGTTATAACATACATATAGTCTACGGTTGATTACGTACCTTTTTATCCAGTCTAGAACCAGACCCCTTATTCCGTAGCAATGCAATTTACTTAGCAGTATGTTGTGGTCAACAGTGTCAAAAGCTTTTTAGGTCGATAAAGACACCAATCGTGCTTTGGCATTTATCCATTGCGGAATTAACCTTTTCGACAAATTCTATTAAGGCTAGTGAAGTTGTTTGATCACTCCTGAAGCCATACTGCCCATCTGTCAATATGCGTTGTGTTTCAATGAAAAACGAGATCCTTTTGTTGAATATTTTGTCAAGTATTTTTGAAAATTAAATATAGGAATGGCTTTTGCTAATTTCATATCATTTGGAAATGATTCGCTGATCAAAGATCTGTTAAAATGTGGATTAGCGGTTGTATAATTTGCTTTATTACATTATTTATTTCATCGTGTCCGTATGAATGTTTTACTTTTGCATCCAGACACAATTTCGAGTACTTCTTGGTCAGCAACATATACATTGATTGTGATACACTACGTTTTACAAAGTCGTTTGACTTTGTTCCCGGGCAGGGTTCTATGGGGTTGGATAATTTGGTACCTATGTCAACGACGAAATTGTTAAAATGGTTAGCTATTTCTTTATTTTCTAATACTACTAGGTTTTCATCAACATGAAACTTGTTCAAATATGTGCTATCAGATTTTCTTTTATCTATTACGCTGTTAAGAGTTTTCCAAGTTTCTATTATATTAGTCTTACAATCGTCGAGTTTTTTCTGTAATAGTTTTTCTTGTTTAGACGTAATAATTATGGTAATTTATTTTTGTAATTTTGTAGCGGCTTTCGGTTAATTCTGTCCTATTTTTAGAAACGCGAAGTACACGTTATTCTTCTTCTTGCAAGTGTTTTTAGCCCTCTTTATAACCAAGGTTTATCATTCTTTTTTGTCTTTCCTGAATACGTTGTCATTTTGACCGGACAGGCATCGTTATAAGGGTTACTTAGTACTTGCATGAAGCGCGAGAACGTTAAATCAGGGTTTGACTCGTTCATTACAGTGTCCCAGTTTGCATAATTTAAATCGTGCTCAAATTTGTTTAATGAGTCCTCATCTAGCGTTCTGTTATAATTATATGTTGGATTATCTTTAATAACCGCGTAATGCTGTTGTCACACAGGACGGAAATTGGCATGTGATCTGTAGCATCGTTTAAAACAATGCCGCTCACTTTGTTTCTGTTCAGACAGAGCGGAACATTTGATCAATGAAATATTTTGATTCAGCTTGCACTTCGCACTGCAATAGGTCTATATTGTAATCACCACATATATAAACAAATTTGCTGGTGAAATTTCCCAGTATGAATGAGAGATTGTCATTAAATTTGCTGATGCTGGTATTCGGTGCTCCGTACATATAACCGACATTGATTTTTTCGTGTTTACTAATTTGAATCTCAATAAAGATGCTTTCAAAACCATCACCAACAGCATACGATATGTTCCTTAAACAAATATCAGAAGACTGGCAATTGTTAAGTACGTATTCACACACATATATATGGCAACGCCACCACCTTGTTTTTTTTCTTTCTGGAATTACAGTACAGTTGGTAACCCGAAAATACGACATCGTTACAGTTTACTTCACTTCCGTCCCAACTGTTTTCTTTAAGCCACGTTTCTGATATAGCAATTATATGAAATTTACACTCTATTCTTTGGATAGTATCTTTAATATTGGGTAAGTTAGCTTTTTAAACTCCGGGCATTAACGTTTGTCATACTCAGTTTGTTTGTCTGGTTTTTGCCAGCACTGCTGAAGTTGGAGGAAAATTGTGCTGAAGTGTAGTATTTATAAAAGACTGGATTTAGCAGAGCTTAAATCGAAGGGTAAGTCCGGTTCTTAATTGTTTTGTAATAATCCTTAAAATGTTTTCACATTGTCATATATCTATATTGTGTTCATAAATAAAAAAGTTCATGTTGTGTAGGTGTCACAACTGTGGTGTATTAGTAACAGTATAATCCAGTTTTGTAAGAACAATAAATGCAAGCAGGCTAAGCAGAATGTGTCTGAAGCCTGGGTGTGACATTGCAATGTTGTGTTGTAACTATTATAATAAGATCTCGGTTTCTTTGAATTTTTAAATAATAGTGTTAAATAATATTTGGGTCTACATTTGTTATGAAAATGCTGCAAAACTGGGCATTCTGGGATGAGTTGAGAGGGTTTTGCTCGTTGGCAACGGTGCAGAGGGTGACGATGATGATGATGATGATGATGATGATGATGATGTGATGACCATGAACATTCGAGACATACGTGGAGCTCCTTTCGACGGGTGAGAATTTCCCGATGTCTGCCACGGAAGCTACATAAATGCCACAGCAAGGAAGGTAGTCTGTGCGTGTGCGAGTGTGTGTGCGTGCGTGCGTGTGTGTGTATGTATGTCTGTGTTTGTGTGTGTGTGTGTGTGTATGAGTGTGGGCTTGCGAATACGTGTGTACATATTTGTTAAACAGTAATTATGTTAAAATGAAATGAAGCACAGTCTGCTTGATCAAACATTTTTTATTCTCAAAATTCATCAAAATTTCATCAAAATTGGAGTCGGGTCATGCAAAATTGGCTTAAAGTGATTGAATTTAAACGGAATTACCTGCTTGTTGTTTGTCAGTTGCTGGTGATGCACTGACATCAGTGCCTTCAATAGCTCTAGATGCAGTGACCCCTATGTCCAGTAGTAAGGACGAAATGAACCCCATGACCTCTACCAAGCCACCGATGCAACTTTTCAGCCCCAACAGACACTCCGTCAACAAAGACACTGCAATGCTAGCATTCAGTGGCAGGATACAACAATTCTTGGTTGAGGGTATGTCTGCAGACGTCTGGCACCAGATGATCAGGGCGACTGCCCAGTATTACGTCAACATAGACCCTGAGATTGGAAATACAAATTAGGCAGTCAACACCGTCATTGGACGTAAGATGGTGCTGACCTATCCATGTCTTAAGAGACACGGGAACACAGATTGGGTAAGCAACGTACATCATACATACAGCATATATCACACATGCATATGCATTATAGTTATAGAGTATAAATCATACATGCATGTTTCTTTCTCCAGGAAGCCGTTATTCTATAGGTATAATATAGATTAATGATTGTATGCAATGTGTATGTGTATGTGTATGTGTATGTGTATGTGTATGTGTATGTGTATGTGTATGTGTACGTTTGTATGTGTGTGTGTGTGTTTGTTTGTGTGTGTGGGTGTGTGAGTGTGTATGTGAGGTGTGTGTGAGTGTGTTTGTTTGTGTGAGTGCGTGCATGTGTGGTGTATGTGTGTGTGTGTAAGTGTGTGTGAGTGTGGGTGTGTGAGTGTGTGTGTATGTGTGTGTGTGTGTGTGTGTGTGTTTGTATATGTTTGTGTGGGTGTGTGTGAGTGCATGTGTGTGTGGTGTGTGTGGTGTGTGTGGTGTGTGTGGCGTGTGTGGCGTGTGTGGCGTGTGTGGCGTGTGTGGCGTGTGTGGCGTGTGTGGCGTGTGTGGCGTGTGTGGCGTGTGTGGCGTGTGTGGCGTGTGTGGCGTGTGTGGCGTGTGTGGCGTGTGTGGCGTGTGTGGCGTGTGTGGCGTGTGTGTGTTGGTGTGTGTGTGTATGTATGGGTGTGTGTGAGGGTGTGTGTGAGTGTGTGTGTGTGTGTTTGTGTGGGTGTATGTGGGTGTGTGTGAGTGTGTGAATGTGTGTATGTGTTTGTATATGTGTGTGTGGGTGTGTGTAAGTGTGTGTATGTGTGGTGTGTGTGTTTGTGTGTGTGCGTGTATGGTATGGGTGTATGTGTGGGTGTATGTGACTGTGTGTGTGTGTGTGTGTGCAGATGTGTGGGTGTGTGTGAGTGTGTGGTATTAGGCATCCTGCAGTATCGTAAAACTGTGGATCTGTGCCCTGGTGTCGAAGATCAGTTATTGACTAGGAAGCGTCTGTTGTGGCTGTAGATGCCAATTCTTGAGTGGCAATCTTTATTGCATATGCTGCACTTGAAGGCGCTCTCGGCTCTGTTCTCAGCCTGTGTTTTTTTTCTTCTGTGGTTGCGTTTTTCTTCTGCTAACCTGCGGAGAGTATCCTCTCCTGTTGAGACCCCTGTGTAGTTCCTGCCTCCATGTGGATCGGTCTCCAGCAAGATCCTCCAAATTGTCAACATGTATGTCCAGTGCCTTCAAGTCTCGCTTGCATATGTCATTGAAACGCTGATGGGGACGTCCTGCAGCTCTCTTTCCAGTGGCCAGCTATCCATACCGGATGTCTTTTGGAAGTCTCCCATCTTGTATCCGATGCACGTGGCGGCGGCGTTGCATGAGCAGGGTCACCAGGCACATGAGAGGACCTCTGTATTGGTGACTCGGTCCTTCCAGGAGATCCCGAGGATGTGCCGCATCACATTCGAATCTCCTGAATGGAGTACAATGTCCAGGACTCACTGCCGTACAGAAGTGTACTCAGCACGCAGGCGTTGTACACTGTCACCTTTGTGTGCTCCGTCAGCATTTTGTTGTTCCACACTCTCTTTGTAAGCCGGGCGTTGTGATAAGGCCGCTCTCCCAATTCTTCTGCTGATTTCTGCTTCTAAGGAGAAGTTGTTGGCAATGGTGGACCCGAGGTAGGTGAAGAGGTGGACGACCTCTAGCTCATAATTGTTTATGATGATGGCTGGGGGAGTGATCACATCCTGCCCCATGGTGTTAGTCTTTCTCAAGCTGATTGTTATTTCGAAATCCATGCATACCTTTGCAAAACGGTTCATGAGGTTTTGTAGCTCGTCCTCAGTATGTGTGATGACTGCTGCATCATCCGCAAACAGAAAGTACCTGACGATGGTCAGGCGCACCTTGGTCTTTGCTTTTAGGCGATACAAGTTGAATAGTTTACCTTCAAATATCGTGTACATGTACACTCCCTCTGTCGAAGATCCAAAAGCGTGCTTCAACATAAGGGCAACGAATACCCCAAAGAATGTTGGAGCGAGCACGCATCCCTGTTTAACGCCACTGGTAACGTTAAAAGGCTCGGAGGTAGAACCGTCATACAGGATTGTACCTCTCATATAATCGTGGAATGACCTGATCATGTTGCAGAGCTCTGGGGGTATCCTATCTTCGGTAGGATCTTGAACAGACCATCCCTGCTCACAAGGTCGAAGGCTTTGGTAAGATCAATGAAGGCAATGTACAGCGGCATCTTCTGTTCCATGCATTTCTCCTCTAACTGTCGAAGCGAAACGATCATGTCACTAGTTGATCTATTTGCTCTGAAGCCACACTGGCATTCAGGGTAGACTCTGTCAGCGAGTATGTGTAGTCTGTTAAGGGTGACACGAGCAAACAATCTGCCAAACTACACTCAGGAGTGAGATGCCTCTGTAATTGTTACAATCACTCCTGTCTCCTTTGTTCTTGTATGGCGTGACGATGTTGGGATCCCTCATGTCTTGCGGAATGGCCCCTTCACCTCAGGACTGACAAAGAAGTACGTACAGGGGTTCGAGTAGAGTGCTCTTTCAGGTGGAATTCCATCGGTTCCAAATGCTTTTCTATTGGAGAAGTTGTCAATAGCCTTGCTGAGTTCGTCGAATGTTGGTTTCTCGTCTAGCTCTGTTATACTTACTTATACTTAGTTCCTCCTGTTCTTTTCGGGACATCGGGTGACAAGCTTATTCCAACTATTACGGTCTTTCGCAATTTCTTTGGCGTCATTCGAGGTAATTTCCATTTCTGCCAGATCTTCTTTAAAAGTTTTGTGCCAGGTCTTAGTCGGCCTTCATATCCTTCTGTTTCCACCTTCAGGCACCCACTCCATTGCTACGTGTGCTATTCTCTCTCTTGGTTGGCGTAGGATATATCCAGCTAGTCTCCGTCGTCGAGACTTAACTACGTCATGCTCTGTTAGAATGGGCAGATATTCTATGCCATCCATGGCTGAGCTGGTGACAGCATTCTCTCTGGAGTATAGTTCTGAGTAGTACTCTACTCACCTCTCCATTAACCTTTTCCTGTCAATGATGGGCTCGCCTGTGGGGGACCTCAAGGGGGCGGTCTTGCTCTGAGTAGGGCCTATGGCTTTATTGATGCCGTTATACATGGCCCCAGTGTTGCCTGTATCAGCAGATCTCTGGATGTCCTTGCATATCTGGCGCCAGCATTCGTTCGCACAGCGCCTAGCAGGCTGCTGGACTTTGCTTCTGGCTGTTCGGAGCACCTGGAGGGTTGCTTGGCTTGGCGAGCGCTTGTGTTCTTCAAGGGTTGCACGCTTGGCCTCGATAACTGGAGTCATCACACTGCAGTTAGCCTCGAACCAATCATTTGTCTTTCTTGACTTCTTCTTTCCAAAGACTGTGATGGCAGCATTTTGTACTGTGTCGCGTACATGGTCCCATGTCCGAGTGGCAGTGTCAAGTGGTAGACTGTTGGTCAGTGCATCCTCCAGTATCTCTCTAAACAGTGCTGCCTTTTCGGGATGTGTTGTCTTGCTCACATCAATGCGAGGTTTTCTTTCGCGTTTAGAGCGACATATCTTCTTCGGCTGCAACCTAATCTTGCAGCACACCAAACAATGGTCTGTGTCGCAGTCAGCGCTGTGATAGGAGCGGGTGATCAGAACATTCTGGAGGCAAGAGCGTCTGGTGATGATCAAGTCCAGCTGATGCCAATGCTTTGATCGGGGGTGTCTCCATGATGTCTTGTGTTGGGGCTTCGTCTGAAAGAAGGAGTTTGTGATGCAGAAGTCGAAGTAGGAGCACAACTCAAGACATTGCTGTCCATTATCATGTCCCAGGCAGACTCGTCAGGCGACATGATCGGCTCCCACCTTTGCGTTGAAGTCACCCAACAGCAGCAGGTGTTCCCGTGGCGGTATCTGGCTGATGATGGATTCCAGGTTTCCATAAAACTCATCTTTGGCTTCTGATGTTGAGTACAGGATTGGCGCATACACACTGATGAGGTTGACAGGGCCATCGGACGGTTAAAGACGGATCGAGAGGAGTCTTTCAGATCCGTTTCCGTCAGGCTCTATCATCCCTAGCAGTTTGTTCTTGACTGCAAAGCCTACGCCGTGCTCTCTTGTATCGTTGAGTCCCTTGCCTTGCCAACAGAATGTGTAATCATTTTCCCTCAAAGACCCTGATTCGGCCAGGCGTGTTACTTGGAGTGTGGCGATGTCGACATCAAGTCGTTTTAGGTCGTTGCTAATGACTACAGTCTTTCAGGCGTCACTGATGTCTTGGAGGTCCTGTGAGATGCTGGTCGTCACTGTACGAATGTTCCGACATCCCAACTTCATAGTCGATTTCCTTTTCCGGTTCCAGTCCGTTTTCCTTTTCATTGTCTGTTTTGTGCTCTGTCTTGTGTTGCTTGGTGCAGGAATTTCAGTCCACTCTTCAGGTTGCAAGATCCTAAGCGTCACGCACCCAGTGAGGTAGGTGAACTGTGGCGAGACAACACCTTGACTGGCTGGGGGCCAGCAGGGCCCAGCTTGAGGCGGAGGGTAGCTGTCCAGTGAGATCTATAGATCTCTCCCACCGTCGGAAGCAACCTCTGGCGCCTTACTCTACGCCAATCGAGCAGGAGGCTTATAACCGGTAAACTGCCACTTCCTGTGTTTTATCTACACGTCGAGTTGCTTCGGGATGGCGACATGCCGTGATATTGTGTGGATCATCGGAGACTCGCACGTTTTCTGGCTGGAGAAGTTTGTCGTATCGACTGAGGTAAGATTTTCCGGTTCCTTGTTAGACTGCGTGGATTGCCAGATAGACTTTCACGGATATTGTGTGGGAACTGTGGCTTCGCTTGAAGGTAACATAAGTCTTAGGAGACAGTTAGCAGCCGAATGCCCTAGCGTTTGTGTGCCGTGTATCGACGGTAACGACATTGATCACGCAGGGCCCCCGCAAACATTGAAGGTAGGGATGCGTTTGTACGAGTTCGCCAAGGAGTTGATGGGCCTGGGCCTTAAAAAGGTGGTCGTGACGCAAATTGTGAGAAGGGAATCATATCGGCACATCACCTACGAGGAAGGTACGGGTAGAGTTACGGAAATTAACGAGATTTTGAAGGCTGCGTGTGATGATCCCCATTTATCTTTCTGGAGACACAAAGGGTTTTGGAATGTCCAGCGTCAAATATTCCGTCCGGATGGGGTCCATTTTAACGATTTGGGTAACCACAGGCTGTTTCGTAGCATAAAAGGGCAGTGTTTAGTGCAGTGAAGTTGGTTCACCAGTGTCGGTAATCGGGCGATAAAAGGGGGTAGCTTCCGCTAAGTTACGGCGGCTATGGAGATTTATTACTTAACCAACAAGCAACATCTGAGGCATGTTCTATACAGAATGGACAACCAAGCTATTGCGGAGGCTTTGGATTTCTAGTTTTTAACCAACATGCACAAATTTAGAGGCATGTCCTGTATAAGTTACATTACCAAGCGATTCGGGAGGCTTTGGTTTGTGATTATTTAACCACCATGCACACATTTGGAGGCATGTTCTATCTATGCAGCTTAGACCGCCAAACAATTACGGAGGCTTTGGATTTTTAGTAATTAACCCACATGCAACATTTTGATGGCATGTCCTACACACCTTACATTGCCAAGCGATTCGGGAAGCTTTGGTTTGTGTTTATTTAATCACCATGCAAACACTTGGGAGGCATTTTCTATATGTGCAGCTTAGACCGCCAAGCAGTTACAGAAGCTTTGGATTTCCTTTTTTAGCAGTTAATAATAATTAATCAACATGAAAAATTTGGAGGCATGTCCTATGCAATTTATTTTACGAAGCGATTCGGGAGGCTTTGGTTTGTTATTATTTAACCACCATGCAAACAGTTGGAGGCATGTTTTATTTATGCAGCTTAGACCGCCAAGCAATTACGGAGGCTTTGGAGTATCATAGGGTATACAATGTATATGCACTATTGTTATCATAAATTGTAATTACTGTTTCAGCCATGCCCCCGATCCGGCATTCTGCGAGGCAGAAGGCCAGAGCAGCACAGGCCAGAGCCCGGGAGCAGTCCTCTCAGGCCGTCAGAGCACCAGCGGCTGTGGCAGAGCCGGTGGACGAGGCCAATCACCTGGCTACGGCAGCTGCGTTTTTGGCAGCACGTCGGCGCTGGGAGGCCGACGTTGAAAGTCGCTTGGACGCCACGGAACAATAAAGGCTCGAATTACGCGAAATGAGAACATTGCTACAGTCAGTTTTACCCAATGTTGTAGTGGCTGCCAGCAGTCAGGGCTCTGCAGTGGCGCCAACAAGCCAATAGGCGGCGCCATCGTCTACAACTGATCCGGTCGCCTCGACTAGCCGACAGGGGGTGACACCGACTAGATCTGCAGCATCGGCATTTGCTCCCCCAATGCCGACAGTGGATGGCATGGTAGATGGCGATCCCATGCCAGGTATTGTTGACGCAATCAATGTACTGCCAGGGAATGCGCAGAATAAGGTAGCCAGTCTGGTTTTGCCAACTTTGACACTACATGCTCATGTCCCAGAGAATGTAAGGGCTAAGATTTGGGTGGGGGAGTATGTAGACATATACACTCTGCTGCCAGAGGTTAGTATGCAACAGCTAGATTATAACCTAACGATCCGACCAGGGCCAGATAATGGTAAGTCTGCAGTTTGCACGACCCCAAAGTCAAGACCTGGAATTCGCACTTTTAGTCAGTGGTCCAGGGCGTTTCAAGTGTACATGTCCGTATTCTTGGTGAAGCCAGTCAATGCCCTGGAGGCACCAAAGATGCTGAAGTATATGCAGGTGATTAGAAGTCTGTCAGAGCAGGGCGGGAACTGGCGAGGGTATGATGAGTCGTTCAGGACGCTAATGCGTAGCGAGGGATGGCCTGGGATTGCATTAACTATGAGTTGTGGTTTAATGCTTCACAGCAGCAGATTCCCAGGGTGGCACCACAGGTGGGACCTTCTTTTCTCGGCAGAGATACGGGTCCCCGCACGAACCGGGTCTGCTTTGCGTATAACCAGGGACGCTGTCTGCGGAATCCCTGTCCTTTCAGGCATCTCTGCAGGTGGTGCAGTGGGGGCCACCCTGGATTCCAATGCACCAAGTTTTGTATCCGCAGATCAGGCAATTTCCAGCGACCAATGCCCAGACAGTAAACATGCCATGCCCTCTGAGGGAAGTGTTAAAGGGTTACGATGTTGTGAAAAGCCGGTATCTTGTTAATGGGTTTGTTTCAGGATTTGAAATTGGTTGTTTGGACGTACCAATGCAGAAAACAGAGGTCAAAAACATGAAACCTGCCTTTGAATTCCCTCAAGTAATAGATTCAAAGTTAAAGAAGGAATTAGAACTGGGTAGGATTTTAGGTCCCTTCCCAGTGTCACCAGTTAATCCTGCTTACTGAATCTCACCGCTAGGTGTCGTGTCTAAGAAAGTGCCAGGGAAATTCAGAGTGATTCACAATTTATCTCACCCAGATGGTAATTAAGTTAATGATTACATTCCCAGGGAGTTTTTCACAGTGCAATATGCAAAGATACAATATGCCATTTCTTTCATTAAGGATTCTGAGGACATTGTTTACATAGCTAAAGTAGACATAGAGGCGACCTGAAAGGAGAACAGAAATCGTTCTCGTTCTCTCTGTCAGTGATCTCGTTGTACAACTTAAAAGCGACCATTCAGTTTGCTTTGGCCAATTTCCACACGTTCCCTCTCCTTCTCTCCATCTCCCTCTCCCTCCCCCTCTCCCTACCCCCATCCCTGTACCTCTTCAACTTCTCCCTCTCCCCCTCTCGCATCTCTCTCTAGATTTTTAATACATCGATATTATTACTTCGTTCGAGTTGTGGTTAATGTTGTTTCATGCACTGTGATAAGAAAAACAAAAAGAGAGAGAAAGAGAAGAGAGAGAGAGAAGAACAAAAAATAGAGAGAGAAAGAGAGAGAGAGAGAAAGAGAGAAAGCGAGCCTCACTCCGGACGGACTTGGTAAAGACGAGAACATCAACGTTTCTATATAACTATTTTCCGCATTGGCGTTAACGTTTAATACGTTATATTATTTGAGTACAGTGGCTTGACTGCAGATTGGGTGCTAGCAAACCAGCAATGCTCTGAGCATGCACCCCTACGTATATCTGTATTGTACTCGCTCGACCGGAGGGGTGTTAAAATGTAAGTTCTTATATCCAGCCCTCTGGGCTGCTCAAAGCGCTTTACATCAATCGAACACCATCTCGACTTTTTGGGAAGCATCCAGCCACGCTGTAATTAATGCTCGAAGACTATTCGTACACAAATATCCACCATCGTGTATTGCCAGATACTCTTTCATGCAGTTGAGTGAATTGTAGCAACCTAAGGTGAAAGAACTTGCCCAAAGGTCGACACCGCATCATAGGATTCGAACCCGGGTTCTCTCGGACGAGCGTTGGAAGTTCTAAACACAGCATCACTGCGCTCCAGTGTTGATATTGTGTCGAACTATTTGGCCGCGCATAACTGACCAGAAAGTGCATTAACTAATTATATTACTTTTGCTGTACGTTTAATGGAATTGTTCACGGAATAACTTGTTGTAAATAAGTTTTCTAGAGTAATGCAACGGATGACAGAAAAAATATAATCAATTTCGTAGATTTTGAATAAAGCGTTTGACAGTGTGCGCAAGGAAAAGCCTTGGAATTGGTACGGAATCGTAGAAAAGCTAGATAAACTCATCCATATCTTCTACAGGAACTTCTCCTGCAGTGTCGGAAAGTCAACAACCAAATTCACTGTGAAATCTAACGTCCGATAATGGTGTGTCACGTAATCATTTATATTCACCCTAATCATGGACGTTGCATTAGCATGCGTGATCAACCAACATCGGACTGGCATCATATTGAATATCAGCTCTTCACTCGAAGATCTAATCTAGATAGTCATCTGTCTAGATTATATCTCCTCGCACTCGAGACCAAGACAGAGAAAATAAGCAACCTAGAGCAACAAGCTAGTTCCATTGGTCTCTCAATTAATGCAAAAACAAAATATGTATTGACAAACATCAACCTGACGGCAACCTATCATGATCGAAATCTAACCACTCGAATACGTGAACATGCACACCTACCTAAGCAACAACATTGGTCTTCAAGAAAGTGCAGAAGAATACACCAGAACACGATTGGGAAAGTCTAGTAAACATTTGCAAATCTACAGGGGCTACGAAGATCCCCAGTATACTTCCGAAAAACTAAATTCAGAATCTACCAGAGCAATGTCCTCTCTGTGCTCCTGTACGGCTCAGAGTGCTGGCGCATGACACAGCAAGACAACAATACACTCGGCTGCTTCCACAACACCTGCCTAACGAAGATGATGATGGTATACTGGCGGCCCGAGACCATATCCAACATCAGACTCCACAAACCAACAAATCAACATCACCCTGAAAAAGACGAATTGGCCGTGGCTTGACCATGTCTACAGGCACAAAGAGGACCAGTTGTACGTTATATAATTATGAAAGAGGCAGATATAAATCGATGAAAAGAAGTTAGTTTTGTATTAACCATCTAGGGAAAAGTTCCAAAATGGCCAACGGAGAGAACTAACATGCTAATAATAAAACACCCAACATGTTAGACGAACGGTACGGCTTGTCTGTTGTGTACAAACGTCGAACGAGAGATGGCCGCAAACGGAAACGACAGAATTTATACTTGCTTTCTCTGAGCTGGTACGTGTTGATCGTGTCGTCTGCAGACACACGCGTGGAAAACATCACGTGATGCATTTGCATAATACAACTAGCAAGGGTTGTGCGTGCGTGTGAATTGTCTTTCGTTGTGTAGAATATCAGCACGTGCATGTTACCGATGGGTACAGTTTGTCCAGTGTTTGTTGTCAACGTGCACCGGTTTTTTCTAGTAATGGGATCAATATTATTATTACGAAAATATATATTGCCGCACCTTACGCTGAAATGTATAATGTTTGAAATCTGTTTGGACAAATTATGAGTCAGCGCCAAAACACGTTCTCTTACAACAATATATGGACCAATGAAACACTCGATGAATGAAGTAAGGATGTACGCAAAAGAGGGAGATAGGAAGGACGGGGAAGTAAGGAGTAATTATTAAATGTGTTGTGTTTCATCCTTGGATTTACCGGATGCTACCTTTCACTGCACCAATACACCACTCATTGCCGTCTATAGATCTATGCAAATTATAGTAACTATACCAGAAACAGTGGCAGTAAAAGGTAATAAAGAACGATCCCTCTTCATACATACACCAGCCATGATATTTGCAACGACAAAGCGTGTTTCACGCGGTATGTCTCAATATTTGTTACTCAACTAAATGCGGCAAGGTTGGTGAATATAATTCCTTTTACAAACGCGTCACGCAAACACACGATAATAATACCAAAGATGGTGGTTCAAGATTGAGAACAAGTAAAATAGTAAAGGTAAGTTCTTATATAACGCAGTAACCTGTCCTCATGACTGCTCAAAGCGCTTTACACTTTACTCCCTGGCAGACCTGTTCAATCGAACACCATCTCGACTTCTCTGGGAAGCATTCAATCACGCTGTAATTAATGCGCAAAGAATATTCGTACACAAATATCCACCATTGTCTATAGCCAGGTACTCATTTATATAGCCGAATTAACTGAAGCAACGTAGATTAAACGAACTTGACCAGGGTTCGACACCGCCGCACAGTATTCGAACCCGGGTTGTCTCAGTCGAGAGTCCCAAGCTCTTACCTCTGCGCTACTGCGCTCCACAAAAACGGTATGCTTCACATATGTGGTCGATGAAAATGTCGCTGGCCAAAGAAACAACGCGGCTTCGTACACACACACACACACACACACACACACACACACACACACACACACACACACACACACACACACACACACACACACACACACACACACACACACACACACACACACACACACACACACACACACACACACACACACACACACACACACACACACACACACACACACACACACACACACACACACACACACACACACACACACCACACACACACACACACACACACACAGGGTGGCGTGGAAAAGGCATGTAGTAGTACATGTTATGCCTGTAGTCAATCAACTTCATTTTCAAATAATACGGAGGCTTTCCGCACGCAGAGGCATTTATATAGTCAATCGTGTAGTTTGTGTTATACTTTACCCTACAGCGTCTGCAGGGAAAGAGGCATGGAGAGAAGTTACACATAGCAGATAACAACTAGGTTCGAAGAATATAATTATGTACCGTTGAAGGGAAATAGGATGATTACAGAAGATATGGGAATGAGGAAACATCTGCAAATAAAGGTTCTTGGGAGACGATTGGGATGGACAGGACACAACACATAGAGAGAATCATTGAGAAGAGATAGTCAAACAGGGCATGGTTACAGAAGAAGGTGCTCGAAGGAGAAGAGGAGTACAACGGGTAAGATGGGTAGACAGTGTCAGAAGACATCTCGGAAGACCATGGATGAACAGCCGAGAGAGGAAGAGAATGAAAGAGAAGTCGTACAGACAAAGCGGAACAAATGTTGTATTGCCTTGTAGTATATACTGGCCAACACTCATGAGTGTGGAGTAAAACGGTCAGGGAGGGATTGGGTGCGCAAGCTATCTAGTCGTGTATGTTTGAAAATGAGTGTAGTAGGCCTTGCTTGAATTGATGTGGTTCTGTGAAGATGGCCATTGCGTCTGCTAGTGAGTTCCAATGTTTCATTGTTTGGGGAATAAAATTGCAACAGTTCTTGCTGGTGCGGGTAGTGTTGAATGCTTTGCTATGTAGATGTCGTGTTTGGTGCTGGAGGAAATTTCGGACAGGCGCAGGATAGGTGACCGTGGGTGGCTTTATGCATATGGTGAAATTCAGATGTGGCCTCACATTGACATTAATCAAGGGGAAACAGTTTTGCCGTCCGGTATTCGTTAAGCGAAAAAAACCAATATTTTTTGAATCAGCCAGGCCTTCTTTTGAGGTTACACAAACGAACAGTCGCCGAATATGGCAGAGACTGTGTGGTAGTGCTCTCTGTGTGTTACTGTGTGCGAGTGTGCTTGTGTGCGTGTGTGCGTGTGTGCGTGTGTGCGTGTGTGCGTGTGTGCGTGTGTGCGTGTGTGCGTGTGCGCGTGTGCGCGCGTGTGTGTGTATCTATGTATATACGTGGCTGTATGCGCTTGCGCGCTTGCTTGCGTGCGTGTATTGATACATGCGTGCGTGTGTGCGTGCGTACACGTTCGTGTGCAAATAAATCGATCTTGGTGTGTGGCGCGTTAGCATAGTACTTACATCATCGGACAGGAAACGGCAGACAAAATAAACGCCACAGACCCAGTTTTTGACCTGACACAGATAGCTGCGCGCATGCGCACTTGAGAATATGTGCAAAATGGTTTGCACCTATGTATATTTTTATATCCACATAAAGGCAACTGCATGCTGAGTGTCTCGTCGCTATTTAACATACTACGTCCTGTTGATACATTAACAATGGTCGAATGTCCCCATGTGGTACTAAAAGCACCTCGTTTCTCACCATTTCTGCCCCCACTTAA
This sequence comes from Escarpia spicata, assembly GCA_963995525.1. Taxonomy (NCBI): domain Eukaryota; kingdom Metazoa; phylum Annelida; class Polychaeta; order Sabellida; family Siboglinidae; genus Escarpia; species Escarpia spicata. The sequence goes on from OZ023218.1 coordinate 30,592,647, forward strand.
ACAGTGGCATTGGCTTCCAGTTACATATCGAATACAATTCAAATTAGCCACTATCACATATCGTACCCTTTCTACCCAGCACCCATCATATTTGTTTAGGCTCCTTCGTTTTTCCGATATCCCCAGGAATTTCAGATCATCTGTTTCACAACGACTTTTTGTTCCGAAAACCAAGCTTAATATCGGCAAACGTGCTTTTTGTGTAGCTGCACCAAAAATCTGGAATCAACTCCCTATAGCTTTCAAATCATCTGAGATTATAAATACCTTTCGTAAACAACTGAAGACTTATTTATTTGAAATTGCATTCCCACCCTAAACTTCGGCGGTCCCTTGCTCTAATGACGTCTCTTGTTTGTCCCTGTTAATGATTTTGCTCAACGATTAATCACTGACTTCGACCCTGTCGTGCCTGTGCGTATCAGGCTGTACCAGTCTCTCAAGAATGCCGCATTGCAGAATTGCATTTATAAATCTACCGCTCACGTGCAAGCATTGTCTGCACCGAGCAGTGTCAGTAACACCCTGGTGTAAAATTAATATTTCAAAAGCGACAGGCCCCGCACATGCAGCGTCTGCGCCAGGCAGTGTCGGCCTTTTACGAAAGCCAATCTCAAAAGTGACGGCTCTCGCATTGTCGGCGGCTGGCACTACCACCCGTTTTAAAAACTTCGTCTTTCAAAGTAATAACCCTGCTTGGTACAATGCCTGCGTTTGCGCCACCATCGCAATTAGCTCACTATGTACGACGTAAATAACAACAAACTACGGCTTGTGAATTGTGCGTGCATTGTTTACGTTGTTGGTGCGTTTTAGTCCTGTGGCACGCAACGTCCTCAGCCCATTACAGGCATACTCGTACCATAGTCGTTGATGTTGTATGTCCATGTATTCTAAATAAAATGTTCTGTGTAAACAAGAAAGGCGTAAGTAAATTGGGATCTTGTTGCATTTTTTTTTTTAATGTATGCTGTACACGTCTTCGTGTGTCGGAAACATATAATCACTGAAGCGTTCGTCATCTGTTCACAGCATGGGCATTCATAATTATACTCGCACCATTCGTTATTTATTTGTTCTTACCATTTTTCATCAGTTCGTAGCACTCGTTATTCATTTGCTAGCATAATCATCATTAGTTAAATATCTGGAGGGAGGGAGGGAGGGAGGGAGGGAGGGAGGGAGGGAGGGAGGGAGGGAGGGAGGGAGGGAGGGAGGGAGGGAGGGAGGGAGATCGAGAGAGTGTGTGTGTGTGTGTGTGTGTGCGGTCACGCTTGCGCGTGTGTATGGTTAACACCCCCTAATCTTTGATGTTTTTGAATGTCATGTTTCATATGTATTGTATTGTTTATTGAGTCTTGACATTTAATTGGTTCTTTCCATCACTACAATTGCACTGATGTAATTTATGACATGACATTTTGTTAAAGGCAAACATGCATAGATACCTCCACCAAACCTCCACAAGTGAGGATGACCTCCCAACATTTTCAACAATGCTGACAAGAAAACTGCCATCCTTTCCAAAATTCACAGTTACAAAGAAAAACAAGATGATGCCAACTAAATCTCACAACCTGTCCTTACTGTATATTTATGAACTATTAGTCCAAGCAGGGGACCTTCATCCAAACCCTGGCCCCATGTCAACCTCCACTCCAGACTTCCCATGTGGCACCTGCAGTCATGAGGTACACGAACATCACCATGCCATCCAATGTGATGAATGTGACTGCTGATAACACATATTGTGTGTCCAAATAAATGATACCACATATGAACAATTAAAACACAACAGTGTCCTATGGTTTTGCTCTTGCTGTGGGCTCCCAAACTATTCCAGATGTCTATTCTCAAGCAACATAACCACATCAAACCAATACTCAGTTCTACAGTCTCTTCCAGGCAGCAGTAACTACACAAATAGCATGGATGACAAAAACCCAACATTTGCAACTAATCCAGCAAATACATCTACCCCCGGACCGAGCAAACGCTAAAACAAAATCTAAACTAAAAGCCATGCTGATCAACTGCAACAGTGTTAAGAGCACAGCCAAAGTATCCCAACTTCAGGCAACAATAAATTCAACAAACCCTGACATACTCTTCCTAGTGGAAACCAAACTTGATTCAAGCATCACCACATACTCTTTTCTCCCCACAAACTATGAAGCAATCAGAAAGGACCGCAACATTCATGGAGGTGGTGTTCTAACAGCACTGAGAAATGACATAATTGCAGACCCCCAAGATAAACTGAATACTACACGTGAAATAGTCTGGACTAAACTACACTTCTTTCATAACAAAGCCATCTATTTGGCATCCTACTACAGACCCCCAAATGAACATACAACATCCCTGGAAGCCCTACATGAATCCCTGACTATCCTCTACCCTAGCTGCAAACTTTCTCCATCAGTTATAATCGCCGGGGACCTAAACATACCAAACATCAACTGGGAAAACCTATGTACAACAAACTAATACACAGCAACAAAACACAATACACGACTTGAAATAGTCAGTGAATATGGTTTAACAAATATGGTAAATGAACCGACCCGACTAGACTCTGGAAAAATCCTTAACCTTGTACGTACATAAAACCCCGCCCTTATCTCCAGCGTAAAGACAGTGACAAGTATAAGCGATCACGAAGCTGTTCTCTTTCACATTAATATGAACCCAATGAAGAAAACCAAACCTCCACACAAAGTGTACAACTTTAAGTCTGCTAACTGGGAAGCCCTCAAATCAAACTGTACCCTTCTTGCTCCAAAGTACTTTGCCCGAAATCCTTATAATCTAGACATTGATACAAATTGGAATTTTTTTACGAAAACTACACTCAACTCATAGAACAATCTATCCTTAGCCGCATGCCAAAATCAAAACCGCATTTACCAAGGATCACAAAAACATAATCAGATTACGAAGAAAACGTGACAAAACTCTTGCTAATGCTAAGAAAACAAAGAAAAACAAACACTGGGAACACTTCAAGAACCTAAGAAATGAAGTCAACAAAGAAATAACCAAATTCTACAACAGCTACATCAATAACATCATAGGTGAAAGCCTCACCACAAACCCTAAGCGATTCTGGTCCTTCATTATTTTACTTGGTCTTACTTTGATTGGTATCACGGCCGCGTGAAAAAAGGCATAGATATGCTGGAAATAATCTAGAACTACATGACACATTGAAGACTAGAAGAAAGCCGACAACTAGCAAAGGTTAACGGCAATCAATTCGCGTGGGCGATAGTATAGCACTTTGATTAACGTCACCGGGCAGAAAAGTCTGGAATTATCGCTGTGACCCCATCAGAATGTTTTGTAATAACATTTCAAGGCAGAATGTGTTTGTGTGTTAAATGAATTTGTTGTAAATACATTCTGTTGAACATTTGTCATAAAAAATCACTGACTGATGACCATTGTCACTGATAAGGGTTCCACTAACTACCCATCAATCAGCAGCAGGGAAATGCTGGATAATCAGCTCCCATTACATAACAGTGGCAATCTTTTCATTTCATTAAAAGTGAGTGACAATTCTACCGGTGTATTTGGAGTGATAATTGACAATTTGACAACTTTAATTTGATTTTACAAACATTCGTATGCTCCAGATGCACAGCTATATTGTTATAGTTAGAGGAAAGAAAGTAACGGACACAGTGTAACGGTATAAAAAGTAACACACTGTTTAAATTATTATTATTACAATTTTATATATTATAAAAGTACTTTTGTGTTAAAATAAAGTGTGTGAGGTAAATGTTAATTTATTTAAATGCCAGTGAATAAGAGTCACTTTTATGATGTTGTAATTCAATCAATATATATACATTAAAATGTGTTATGTTTTGTATTCGCAAATTCACCACCTGTTTCAAATTTTAACAAATCATTAAAAATAATTACTTTGAAAGCCTAATCTGCAATACGGGTAATTAGCTGATCCATCCCTTGAGATGCAACATAGATCAAGTCCTTCAAACCCACTTCTCCATAAACCACTTGGTAGACAATTGCAATTAACAGTCATGTTTTAGGCTGGGAATAAAACTGTTGTAAATAGGGAATTTAGGGACTGACAGAGCAGATAAAAGAAATGATGAACAAAGGAAACCAACCTGGGTTATGTAAAGGGGCAGTACAGAAGGGTTTTTATCCTGGATTCATGTCACCCAGGTGTTATCAGGTGATAAAACCATTTGTGTGTGTACTGGGACTGTTACCATTTCTAAATATAGATTTATATAAGAAATCCTTGTAAATGCAGTAAACCTCGCCTAAGTCGGATTCACCTAAGTCGGATCTTCGCTCAACTCGGACAGAATTCCAAGGAACGGTTGATTTGTAATGCATTTCTCATAAAAATCTTTGTGTAAGTCGGATCTTCGCCTAACTCGGAATAACTGAGTCGGTCCATTTGATCCGAGATAATGTGTTTTTTCTCACCTAAGTCGGATCGCAGTATTCAACAAAATCACTTGGTAAGCTATAACTTCAGAGATCCGTGCCAAAATGAAGCATAAAACTGTTTTAATACTGCATGATGTTGTATGTTGCTTGTGGACATCAACATTTATAAAGTTACCGCGTTATTTACAGTTACCTTTTAGAGGGTTGCCTTTGGCGCTGGGATATGTCATCTTCGGCTAAGTCAGATTTTTGCGCAACTCGAATTAAATCACTCGGTCCGATTGAATCCAACTTAGGCGAGGTTTACTGTAATTTGTTCTGATCAGTTAATTCAATTCCAATTCAGTCCGTTTTGATTTTTTATTCAAATTTATGTGTATGTTTTATCAGTTCAATTACAAATCAAATAACAATTGATAGTATGTCTGCGACAAACTATCCTTTTCACATAAGACGGGTTTAGTGGCTGCTTGCAGACTATTGAACCTAAACTCCCATTGGTGTGAAAAATATCACAATATTATTGTTGTACTGGTTTTATAATTTGGAATTGAACAGATACTTATCTGTCAACCAAGAAGCAGTGTAACAGTATGGTTTAATTGGCTGTCAGAAAACTACATAAAAAAGTAACAAGAATTAAAGTAACACAAAAGTAACACTATTGATATTATGATTTTATTTATTCATTAAAAAAATACAAATTTAATAAGGCAATATATATTAACATTTGAAATATTGATTGTTTTATTTAATTTAATAATTATAATTGAAGTTCTAAATGTCAAATTGCTGTAGCCCACAAATTACTGGAGCTGAGAGGCTCATATTTTGGTTTCATGTTCATCTTCTTAAGGGATATCACAAAATGTATTATTCAAAAACTGAAGAGATGAGTGCAACCAATTTCAATTTTGGTTACCTTCACATAGAATGACCCACTATATGACCATATTATTAATTATAACACTCCATAATTAATACAGACATGATCTTTATTCAGTATCTGTCTCTATAGCAGACCATTACACAACCATTGTCCACTCGCATTCCGCTGTCCCCAGTGCCTACTACATCAAGCAAGTCTACTGCACATCACATCAAGTCGGTATGTACGGCATTATTCACATGGAAACTCTTATTGATTTCTCGCTTGAAAAAATTATTTACATTATCTTTTTTCTGTAATGTGATAATGTAGCATATGCTTTACCGTAATAGTGCACAAACACAATGTCATGTTTTACAGATTCCACGAAAGAGGTTGCTCCTACTTCCACCATTACACCACGACATGTTGTGCAAGCTCTTCCCCACCTGACAAAGCACTGTCACACTGGATAACTTGAAGTATTTCACAGTTACCTGCTCAAGTACTGCTCCAAATAGACAGCACTTCTTCTATGAAGGTAGGACAGAAGTCATACCACTAACGTATTGTGGCATGGTAACATAGTGGTTAGATCATCAGAACCTTTTAAGTCTCTGCCATTTCAAAGCTTGTGGACTTTTGCTCACTCCACATTGTTCCAGTTCACTCGGATATATAAATGAGTACCTGACAGTGATACTATTTTCGTAGTATATGCTGCGTGGAGCTGAATACTTCCCAGAGGAGGATGGTGGTTGAATGGACAGGACTGTCAGGTGTTAACTATGTCACAGAGATGGCGTGAATACTTCACAACTGTATTCACTTATTTTAGTGTAATAAATTCTCCATGTAATAGTAACGATAACAAAATACAGTCTCTGTATATACCATATATAAGATGACATAACATGACAAAAACGAGTGATGATAAATGCAATTGTGGAGGACTGCCATAATGGGATGACTTGTTTGTAAGGATCAATATTATTTTTTCAATGTCTGATTATGAATATTTGGCCATTTGAGTACGATTCAAACAGTCACCATTTTAAACACGATTACCGAGTGCAATTATAAAAGACATATTTATACATTATTGTCATTTGGAAAATGGCGTTTCAAAGTTCACTGAAAGCCGACCAGTCGTAAGGAAAGTAATTCACAGCAGCTTAATAACAAATTGTATATGATGATGGGTTTGCTGCTTTTTGTTGGTAAGAATTTTATTACATATTGTAAGTCCTGTTTATTATAGGGATGAAAGCACCGCTCATGCTATCTGTTCTGGTATGGAACTTCTGGCCAAGTCCTAGCGCAGACAACCCTGTTAACGTGGCGGATGTCTGGTCAAGAAGTCGCAAGCAGTGGATGCTGCGAAAGACAACACAGCAGCAGATTTACCTGCAACCCCACCCCAACGCCCATGCTGATAGGAAGAGTGAATGATGTATTTGTGAGAAATCTGAAACAGCGAGGAATCACTGTCTGAAATGGAATTGCAGTCCTTGGGGCAGATGTGCCCAAGCCAATGAAACATGATCTTCTGGCATCAAGAGGCAGTCGATTTGTAAATAAATAGTCAATCCAACTATTTATTTACAAATCGACTGACAATTGACAAGGACGTTCAAGGGACTGGCTATTTTGTTTGCATTTCCACCTACAGCCATAGTTTTGTATAAGGTGAGAAATGCATCCTCTAGTTTAGTCTAGTTCAGCCCTCAAGTGCCAAGTGGAATCCCTTACGTTGTGTCCCATCGAGTGCAGGGAAGTGTGATCGTATTTGATGGCTGGCACATGCTGGAATAACTCTCCGTACCTTTCGGCCCAGCCTGCCATGGATCCACCAGATGTATGTCTATATGCAGCCCACCTGAGAGACCTGAAATAAAATAAGGCTCAAATAAATTTACTAACATTGTCAGCAGGTGATGTATGAAAATGGGTTTGAGGTAGTTCATTTCCTTATCAAATTGGTACATATCAACAAGCAGTGTTTGTTTGAAATCATTTGAACCTTTCTTCAATTCTCACATGGGCATGCTACTCAAAATGTTCTAGAAAGATCCTATGTTGTTTACTATTAAACATTAACAAATGTTGGCAGATTTCTACTAACTATGCCTAGTATATACAGTTTATGAAACTTCATACATATTATATGTTTATACATTTTAAAATTGCAGTTGCTTTGCTTGTTGTTCTGGTTACTGTAGTAGTATCTTCATTGTTGATATATATCAATAAATATTTAACTGAAATAACAACACATTTTACTGCTGTTATAATACATGAATATATATTTACTTGTTCGTTGGCGTGTTTAATTGCCAGTTATCTAACCGAATGTGATACATGAATGATAAACAAAAGGTGATTGTTATTACTACAGTGGAACCTCGTTATATGGTCACTTTGGTAATACAGCCTCGGTATAGTATAGGATATCAGTACTACCGCTAGTAAGATAACATTTATCCAGTCCCAAGGGTGACCTTAAAAGTGAAGTTCCAATGTACATTATTTCAGCTAAAAACCAATCGCTTTCACATTCTGAATGAAGCCAATTTCACAAGAAGCATGGATTAGGATTATCTTTCTATATTTATACAAGAATTATGCCCTCTTTCTATAAATTTAATTCAAGCCTATTAAAATAACAATTAATACAGCCACATATTTTTCTCATACGGTGATACTGTAAATATAATAATGGGGACACAACAGTTAACCTGTTTTATAGCCGTGGACAATTTGGAACTCGGTTCCTGGACGAACGTATAACCTTAGGTAATATTCCCATAAACTGTAAAACTGGACACTCGGACACCGAGCCCACGGCACTGGCATGAGAACTGAGGAATGTCATCGAATCGAGGTGCCACCGAACTACCGACTCACTCAGTTCTTACTTTTATTTATTTAAATTATTACCCAGCCCGGACCTCATAATGAGCAGTTATTTAAACTAGACACATAAATAATTACCTTCATCGACATGCTCTGCGTGCTGACCAGTCGCAGCCGTTTTCTGACGGCAGACACTCCTTTCTGAACCAAAAAATCAACTTGGCACTTTCCACAGCGAAGCCAGTCGCAAGTCAGTTACGTCTCGGCTTGTTAGTCGGCTCTGCATTTCTACTTCTCGCGCGTCTTCTTTATCGTACGTACGGTCACCAGAACGCTTTGGTCTATCTTGCAATACTGGCCCTTGTATTTGCGGTTGAAACCGATATCAAGCTACTTCTGAATCCATTTCATCAGACGAAGAATCAGAACCGTAACGACACGCCATCTTGTCTAAACTCAGTGGGTAACATAGCACAGCGTCACCTGACGTTTTTTGGAAACACTAGTACACACAAATTCTAGAAAAGTGCGCAACATTGCCTACGTCATTTTCTGTTCAACAATGGCGCGATTCATGAAATTCGATAGAGAATGTGTTCAAATAGTTTTTACTAGTAAACCACTGACGTTAAAAATATGATTTTAGTTGGAAATAGTTAGTTTGCATTAACTCTTTTAGGTGCTTAATACCAAAAAGTTCCCTTACGTTTCCCTTTAAGGTTGTTCATAAGTTCGGTTCTGTAGTGTGTGTGGTGTGTGTGGTGTGTGTGTGTGTGTGTGTGTGTGTGTGTGTGTGTGTGTGTGTGTGTGTGTGTGTGTGTGTGTGTGTGTGTGGTGTATGTATGCGCGTCTGGTGTGTGGTGTATTTGATTTGTGCGTGCGTGCGTGCATGCACGTCTCTTGCATTGGTTGAGGCTACGACCCTGGTGTGTCTGGGTGTATCTTGAATAATATGATTACGTATGCCCATATTATCCATGGGTCATTCTCATATTTCCAATGCTTGATTTAATATGAGCCATTTGGGGACAATGTTCTCCTCGTCCTCATTAAAAGTAAACAACCTACGCATGCAATAATGCACACAACAATAGTCTATCACGGTAACTTTTATGTAAACTTTACAGCTTGGCAGCTCTGGGTCATTGCCAGGGTACTTATCGTTTATTTCTGATATGTGTTAATTAATGAAATTAACATAAAGAATATATTCAAACATATCCATGCACAAAACACATATGCACATTTCCTTAGGGCTGACACGTTGTGGCGACTAATATATAAATAGTGTGATTGTTAATAAACTCATGAATAACAATGACTGTGGGTCAATAATTCGGGTTAATTTTATGAATGTGAAAAATACAAAACGATTAGGATACACATACTAACTATATCAACGTCAATGTTCAAGCAAAACTAACAACATTTATAAATGTGCAGCCTAATACTGGACTCTCAGGTTCAGCCTAATCAACACAGTCAATGTCGCTATCAGCAACAATATTAAAAGACGTGCCGGCACTGTCAGTGTTGTCCGATGTGTCAGTCGCCACACCAAAACTGTTGCTACCAATAGTTGATAAGCCGCTGCCGGTGCTGTCTGACATATTAATCGCAGCAGTCTGGACTCCGTCAAGCAAGTCGAACTTTCGTTTGATAGATCAAGCAGTATCAAGCAACATCGTCACCACCGCCAGCGTCAATGCTGACATCAACTTCAACTGTTGCTCGCCGTCGCTCCCGGGTAGTCGTGCTGCTAGTGTTCTAGTTTTTTCTAGTCGTTTCCAGCGCTCGGCAACGTTCTATTAACTGACTAGTTTTTAAATATATATATATATTATATATATATATATACATATACATATATATTATAAACATACATATAATATATATATATATATATATATATATATATATATATATATATATATATATATATATATTATGGTTACAATGTTATGAGCCAAACCAACCTTTCTATATATGCTGGCACTGAGGGTGGTCACTGCCATGGTGCGCTTGTCGTCTTCAGGCTCAGTGGTTCGTTTACGACCCAATTTGGGAGGGGAGCGACGTTTACGTGATCTCCGTGTCACGAGGGATACATAGACCCCAATGTTGAGAGACATTTTACACTAAATATCATACCTGCCCGGTCTGGGCGGATGTGTTAATATAACCACTACACTATTGCGTTGTTGTCATACTCGCACATTTATACGTAGTTATAGCAAATAGAGTGAACGCAGTGTCAAAATGATTCCCGGAACGACGCGTTGGAAACCACGAGCGTCCGAGAGGCTTTGCCGTTGCAACGACGTCGGCCAATCAGAAACAAGATGGCGTGACACCGCACAGGAGCGCGCGATAAAAGTACATTTCTACACGGCCCGCTGATCAATATATAAACATTGACATCCTTTCCAAAATGTAATAGTCTGCGACAGAAAACAAAGGGGCAAGGCTTTTCAATGAGAACAATACGTGTGCAATTTCGGGTATATGGCACATTAATAATGTTTCCCGGAGGTCGAGCGCTATTAGGATTGTGACGCTGAAACCGCAACATCAGATATGATTCTGACGTATGTTGGAAACCATGGCGTCAGGCTTTGGCTCTGTCGATTGTTTGCAAAACAAAGGAAATCTCGGCAAGATAGGTGATCATATAACGCATTTTCTACGCACTTTCTACGCTGTCTCGGCTACACTGAATACTGATTGACATCAGAAGACGGGGGGTTGCTGTTAAAAAAAATTCGCGGCGGCGTTCAACAAATGTAACACATCTGCACGAAAACAAAACAAAACAAAGAGGTTTACCTTTGCTTCATTGATTACAGCAAAGCTTTCGACTGTGTCATTCATGATCTGCTACGGAAAAAAACTAGAAAATATGGGTGGTCCAAAACATCTGACCGAACTCCTATTATCCTTGTATAATGACCAACAAGCCACAGTGAGAACAAACCAAGGAAAGACTCAATGGTTCACCATTGGGAAAGGAGTCATACAAGGTTGTGTACTATCCCCAGCACTCAACATCTACTTCATAATTGGTGGCCTACTGCTTCAGAACCTGTGATATATCGACGACACTATATTGATAGCGGAAAAATGGAGGATCTGTAAGAAATGATTAAAACCATCAAAGATAAGAGCAAAGCGGTTGGGCTTCTTCTCAATATCAAAAAGACAAGAATAATGATAACTACACAGATCAATGACAATTATCACTATTGACGTACAAAATGTGAAAGTGGTCAAGGAATTTATACTAATGGGATCAAAGATCACCAATGAAGGAATATGCACTCCAGAAACCAACAAACGACTTGGTCTAGGTAGAACTGCAATGGCAAGTTTGGGTACAATCTGGAAAGACCGGGACCTATCAATTGCTACAAAAACTAGAATTGTACAAGCAATGGTTTTCTCGGTGACAACATATGCTTTTGAAACATGGACCACAACTGAAGATGATCAACGGCGCATCCAAGTTTTTGAGATGTGGTACTGGCGCCGCATGTTAAGGATCCAAGAAAGGACGATCTATCCTCCGCCAAAAAGTAATTCACTTTGTCCATGTCATGCGAACATCACATATGGAAAAAATCATCATACTGGGAATGACTGAGGGAAAGAGGAAAAGAGATCTACCCAGAACCAAGTGGCTAGACGAAATGAAAAACCAAACGACCCTGACGCTAGAACAACTCAGCCAGGCAACGTTATACAGGCGAGAACGGAGGAGGATGTGCTGGAGAGACACCAAAAGTCGGTCCCGACTTGGCGGAACAAGGTGACAAGGTAACACGTCTGCGGTGGCACATTCCGCTGGTCTGGGGGGGGGGGGGGAGGACACCACTCTAGTGCAGGCATAGCGCGGTAAACTTCGAAAGGTCTAGAAAGGCACGCATCCCTGGTTCCCCTGCATGGACACGCCTATGATTATGTTGACTGTTATTGTATATTCGCGTGTTCACATAGCATATACACATTTCATATAATATAGTTTGCATATTTCATGTTTGTAGTATTATGCATCTCAATTGTGACAACATCTACATTACTGATGCAATATTTGTATACGTAGGCCTACCGTTTAACCACGTGTTTAGTAGACCAACAATTTAGTTGACCGTCGGTCAATAGGACCTGTAAGTAGGTCATGATGGCTGACTCCTAAGCGAAAACGAGGCGCGAGACGTACAGGCCCTATTGAATCACCCCAGTAATATAAACTAATGCAGTAGAAGGTGCAGGAAAAAAACCACACGTGATAATATAAATAGGCAAAGGGCATGTTTCACGCAATATATTCAAGTTTATGTCCAATACGAGATTCTTTTATCAATATATTTAAATTTACAAAGGTTCACGCAACACGCGAACAAAAAACGGTGGTTCAAAACTGTGCAAAACTGTATGCTTCTTATAATGCGGTCTAAGATTAAAATAGAAATCGGTCTGTAGTTGTTAGTTTCCATTGATGGACATGATTTATTAAGTGGTAGCATATTTGCACATTTCCATTCTGTGATAAACTTGCTAGATTTCAGAGAGAGATTTAGAATGAAAGCGAGTGGTTGTGATATGACTGGTGCTGCTACACGTAGTAGTCTGCCAGGCAGTCTGTCCACACCAACCCTTTTTTTTTTCGGGCATATTCCTTAATTGTTGTTTAATAAAATCAGGTGTGACAGTAGGGAAAGTAAAATAAGGTATTTCGGGTGATTTTGGTGGAGTGAATGAAACAGCTGGTGAAAGCCTATTTGCCAATTCTTGACCAATGGGTTAAAATACGTGTTGAATGCATTCGCTTTACATTTGGTATCAGTAATTATTTGACCTTCAACAAGTACACCTTTGGGGCTGGACTTGGATTTTCCTGGCAGGAGTTATTTTAGCCATTTCCACATTAATTTTGGTTTCTTCTTATTTTTCAGGATTAGACCAGTGTAGTAGCCCCGCTTTGCAGTCTTGAGAGAATTCGAAACAACATTCACGAAGTACCTATACATTTGCCAAAATATTTCTAATCTTTTACAATGTGCTTTTTTCAAAATAATGTTTATTTTAATACCATCTTTAATTTCCTCAGTTAACGACGGAAGAAATGATTTCCTGACTCGTCTAGTAACAAATGGGCAGTGTTTGTCACATACATGTGTAAAGAGATCCTTAAATCTCTTGTAAAGTATTTGAAAGTTCTCATTTCCACTGTTCTATGAGTCTGTGTAGGTGCATGGGACTTATAACAGGTGACACAGTAGACAATATAGTGATCTGCAATTCCACCAAATATGACCTCATGCTTCACTATCTTATCAGGCTCAGTAGTTATAATCACATCAATCAAAGTACGACTTGTGAATGTTAATCTGGTAGGTTTGTTAACAAGCTGAGTTAACTGATGTGACATACATGTATGCACAAAGTGATTAGTGTGATTTTCTAATGGTTGTTTTAATAAATAACAGTTAAGATAACCATTGATGATAAACTCCAGATTAACATAGCTAAAGTTATTTAGTAGCTGATCCATTTTATTAAGCCAGTTAATCTTTTCATTTGGAGGTCTGTATGTGCTTACAATGATAATCTTATGTTTGTTTTTGAATGTGACTAATCCTCAAATGCCTACCAGATCTTATGGTATCAAATCTGTTTTTTCTTCAAAGTTTACGTTGTCTCTAATATAAAGAGCACAACCCCCTCCTGACTTTTTATCCACTTTCTTCCTATCAGCTCGGAATAATTCATATCCATCAATGTCAAACTTGCTAGTGGACGATCATTTGTCAGTTTTGTTTCAGTAATGCCAATAATGTCGAAAGGTTTTCGTTGAAAGAGAAGTCTCATTTAATCTATCCGTCCCTCGATAGCAATACCGTTTACATTACTATGAGCAAAGGATATATCTACAATGTGAGGGTCTAGTATTGTGTATATACATAATGTGTCTCCACCTACGTCAATATTTGAGAATCTATCGCCGCCACTAAATACACCACATTCAATGTTATTTATGTCATTGTTGTCATTTTCCTCCCATTCACACCTTGGACAAATAAAGGGGATATCATACGTTTCAAATGCAAAAAGTTCCTGTTGGTTAACATTAACACAGCCGGGGTGCAACCAAACATCACAAGTGTCACATTGTAGATCATGTTGTGAGTCCACTGTCTTGCTGCAAACATGGCAACCATTCTCTGTAGGTCCCGGGTTTAGCCGAATGTCTCCTGCTTTTAATATCTGATAGTCCAAGTAGGATGTGTGAGGTGTTTGCTCTAGGCGTGGGTTTGGGATTGCTGTTTCATCCCAACAAGTGTCCTACGTGGCGTCATTCGTCGGTGTGGCGGTGTTTGTTGCTGGGGTGACTGGACCAGGGCTTGGCTCAATGCCCCCTACGAGCAACAGCGACGCCAGCATCAGACCGACGTGAAGACAGAGCAAGGCAGTGAAGGGGACCGCATGGCCCCATTCACCCGACGATCGATGTCGGATGGTTCGCTTTCGCAAGGTTCTGCCAGCGCGGCCATTTGTTCGCTGTGGCGCACCCGCTTGGAAAGAGCGAATACGGACTCTCCAGGTTTCTGTGGATATACCCATTAAGGCGAGCGATTCGAGAGTGATCGTTTAGATTGGCGACTTCTGACCGTTGCTGCCAATTCTATATACACAGTAACACGGCAGTATTTATTGCTTGAGGCACACGGACACGGGCGATGGTGTTGACGACAGCAACAATCTTTTATAATATTTTGCGTCCAGCATACACATTAATTTTAAGGATTGTAATGTTAACGCTTGACCGCGCACAGGTTGTGTCAATTAGTCCTGGGCAACGAAGATGCAATTAAGTTCTCATGTCAATTGGCATTGACATCTCCCGTCTTGCATGACGTGCAGGTAACGACCTGACTATTGAGTTCACGCATGGCTAATCACAGCTTGTTTCACACAGGTGCACCCTGATATTTAAACTGTTAAATCATAAAAAGTCACTTCCACTTCGGCAGGAGGTGAAGAAAAGGGACGTCCTTGTATCTAACCATAGGAGTCGATGAAGAAGTGTATTTTAGTAGATTCCAATGCAAAAATATATTGTTAAAAGTGGATGGGCATGCTGCGCGGGCGACCGACCATCACGCGTGATGGTATCGGGAAAAGAAGGGCAACATAGAAATAAATACTGCATTCGTATGTGCGTGCGTGTTTATGTCGAGTTGTATTGGTGTGTGTTTGTGGATGTGTCCGTGTGTTTGTTTGCGTGTACGTGTGGTGTATGTGTGTGTGGGTGTGTGTGTATGTGTTTGTGTGTACGTGGTGTGTGTGTGTGTGTATGGGTGTGTGTGCTTGTGTGTGAGGACAACTTCGAACAAAAGCATATTTCCTTGGTATACCAAATTATTTTTTATTTGCTGTAGGTCCACCTATTGATATATCGAGTCAACAGATCAAGTTCGACAGGATTGTTCTCAAGGTTTTACCAGTCGTCCGAGGAAGAGGATTGAACCTGTCAGACTGTCCCGGATGAGGAACAGGAAAGGGTGATCAGCAACGAACGTCGGCTTTAAACTGTAGGTGATGACAACAATTGTAGCTGCGGCAGCTTCTGTACCTTTCTCGTCCACTTTGATGAACGCCTTGTGGATGACTTCCCCCACCATTAGTCCACCACCTCTGACGATGCCGGAAAAGTCCAAACTATTGAAAGCACTCTTCATACCCATATCCTTCAGAATCCTCTTCAGTTGCATCTTCAGGGTCATCTCGAATTTTGGAAACGTCACAGCAACTTCACGTTTTCGCAATTTGGCCACTGCGGACGTGACTGACTTGTAATTAATCTTCTTCTCCAAAGAAGCCAAACCGTTACGCTTCTTCGGAAGGAATACGTACATGGTGAGTCTATTGCCCTTGTATGGCAAACTCAGGATCTTGCAGTTCAGATAGTGGTTGTTTGAGTAAGCGAACTTAGCGGTCAGGTGCATCATGTCGACTGTCTTACTCGGAATAGAATGGAAAGTTCCAGGCTTAGTATATTTCGGATTGAATGGAATGTTCCAAAAACCTTTGAAGTAGATCGCGTTCGCAAGAACAAGCAAAGCGCCTCTGACTATATTGGCATTTACTATGTTCTTTATCTTGTGCTTCGTGTTTTGTTTGACCCAATTGTTGATGAAGGCGGCAGCTCCTGATGGATTGCCCGCGAAATCAAGCAAGTCTAAACCAGCGAAATATTTTTTCGACAGGAGTATCTTATACGGCTTACGAATATTGAATTTTCTTTGGGCAAACAGCCGATTAGCGACTGTGAGAGTATATTGCCCTTTCTCCTTGTTTAGTGAGGTCAGAGTGGAACGGAAGGTATTGTGGAGGTTGAACAGCAGTGGTCTGAATCCGAGCACTCTACTCATCTGTGATGCTGTTTTACCGCGGGCTCCTGCGTACGTCATCGCTAAGGCTGTCGATATACTGCAATAAAAGTAATTGCAATCATGGAATGGAATAATAACTATTAGGTTGATCATGTTTGACCGTTTAACGAGTTGACGAATAACCCTTTCATGAGCTCATTTTCATGCGTGCGTACGTGCGCCAGCGCATGTGTTAACGCGTGAGTATAATTTGTTATATGCGAATGCGTATGTACGTGGGTTCGTAAATACAATTGTATGTATAAGTGTGTTTGTATACATATGTGTATATGTATGTGTGTATATGTGTATGTATGTGTGTCTGTCTGTATATATGTATGTATGTATGTATGTATATATGTATGTATGGCTGTGTGTTTGTATATATATATATATATATATATATATATATATATATGTGTATTTATGTATGTATTATTGTAATTATGTATTATTGTATGTATATATGTATTCATGAACTTGCGTGTTCAAGTAAGTCTAAGTCATTGTCTTATAATACACAATTACATATCACATTTCTTTTTATTTACGTGGAAAAGATTAACACTGGCATAACTATATATATATATATATATATATATATATATATATATATATATATATATGTGTGTGTGTGTGTGTGTGTGTGTGTGTGTGTGTGTGTATTAAATTTCGTTCGGTAGACAATTCCCAGATTCCCTGATACACCGCCGTACCTATCACGCACACGCACACGCACACGCACACGCACACGCACGCACGCTCACACTTACACACGTTCGAGCGCGCCTAATATGCTGGGTACGATTCACTTGCTACACAAAATAGTCGTACCTGAAAGGAGAGAAGAAAACGTTCCCCTTCTCTCTGTCAGCGACTTTCTTGTAGAGCGTGAAAGCGAACCTTCCGTTCGCTCTTGCCAACAATTTCTTTACGTTCCGGGATGACGTCACATCAAAGGCGACGATACAAAGAATTGCCAAGACAACGACCCACCGGATATGCATCTCTGCTTCGGCTGTTCACTGAAAAATCAGATATGATCAACACAAACAAGTATGTACGATACCAATATCGAGATCTAGAACTACAGCAGTATATAACATTGGAGGTGTGAAATTGTATGTGATTTGATTTTTTGTAGTAGGGGACATAACATTTTTATTTAGAACATTTTCGGAATACAATTTTACCGTAATAGGTTAGTAAATCTACATTCGCAATGGGGTCAACCGCCAATAAAATGAGGTAGTAAGTATGATGATGTTTTTTAGTTTCCCACACGTCTGCAGTGTTGACAATAATGGTTAGTCATCAAGAATCACATAATTTCTTAGCATGTTTTTTGAATATATTATATATTATATTGTATATATCGTCTATATTGTTGGCACGATAATTAATTGTTGTATATATTCTGATCTACAAGGAGTGGAACTAGAACGAATAGGTGAGTGTTTAATAGCCTTCAAACATATTTTGTAATAATAGCAGTGGAGCCACCTTGTTTCAAAGGCACATGTATATCGCAGTTTTAAAGGCATCTTGCCGCCCAAATGAAACATATACCATAGACGTGTTAATGTAATGTGGGCTAGTGTCTTGGATACTGACTCAACCAATAGGACAATGTCTTTTGAGCATCTGAAACTAATTAAATTCGAGCCTACTGGAACGTATACCATTGTGAGTTGTTTCTTAAAATTTGGGTTTGTGTCTTACGTGTCCAGGGTGACAATTATAATGATATCAATAACATGGAATGTTCGAAGGTTCGAATGTTGATGTGAACGATATCAGCCACAAAACTGATGAAAGAAACAGATTTTAAATGAAGCCAGACCTATAAGTGTTTATCGTATTATATGCATACACATCCATATGTCTAAGCATACGTTCACGTACATGAAACGTTAATACAACTAAATGAATGCTTTAAAACAAATTTAGATGAACAATGATAGTGCAACTGAACACCAGGTTATATCCGATTTGGTGGAGTGAGAATGAAAAATGCAGTGCGACTGGAAGACATGTAAAAATGACAATATTCCACTAAGTGGAGTTGGAAATATCTGATAACATCAACATATAACATAAACTAAATGTGCCACAAAATATACTGTTGCAATTTGTTTGAGATTGGACCAGAAATTGACTGGACTATTAAAACGTACCTTTATTTAATTTAAACGACTTCGTGCAGATGCGTATGCGTGTGTGTATTTGTGTGTGTGTGTGTGTGTTTGTGTTTGTCTGTGCGTGTGCGTGTGCGTGTGCGTGTGCGTGTGCGTGTTAGTATGGAGTTCAAACCTTTGCTTTTATTACAAGACATCAAGAATGATGCGGCTTGAAAATCTTTCAGGAATATCAACATCTTGAGCGTTAAATTCAAACATTTCATTTCGACGTATCCAAACGATTGTTTTTATCTGGTAGAGGTTAGAACGCCGAATTCTTCATTACCTATGATGCCGATTGACGTTATTCGAAACGTCGAATCACGTCACAGATACTGAAGGAGTAATCGTAGTAAGGGCCTACCATACATGTATTCCTTTGGATATATTATAATAAAAAAATTGAATTTTATATGAAATATCCTGAAGATTGTTCAGTGGTCTAGAGTATTATGTTAAAATGACACCGGGAGAATAAAGAAATTGGGTACAGTTGATATCATAATTGGGTATCCTGCATTTGCAGTGACATGAAATAATGACACGGATGTTATTATTAAGCCAACAATAAGGACGGTATATATATATATAAATATATACTATCATGTGTTTGTGTATGTGTATCTCTGTTAGTGTGTGTGTGTGTGTGTGTGTGTTTTGTGTGTGTGTGCGTGTGTGTGTGTGTGGCGCGCGCATGTCCAAACCAACGAAACGTAGCGCAGCCATATGGCAAAGCCACGGGGCATTGTGTAAAATATAAACAAATACAGTAGTGTGAAACATGTTTTTGAACAGCCCCCCAACAAATCCTTCCAAAACATGCCATTGGAGTTAAGTAAGATGCAAATAACCAACCGACATACCTGTTTGAAGAAAGATGCGGTTTGTCTGTGTTTTCTAACCGTGGAACGAGACAACGGCAAACGGAGAAACGCCCGACTTTATAGTTTGTTTCTACGTGTTGAACGTGTCGGTTGCGGACACACACCTGAACAGAGTCACGTGCTATATTTGCATAATACAATTAAAAAAGCGTAATGATTTGTGAGATGTTTTGTTGTTGTGTAACGTCAGCACTTACATGTTTTCTGCATTTAGGTTAGTCTCAGTGTGTGTAGTTAACCTACACAGTTGATTTCTAATAACGAGGTCGGTATAATTATGAATCTATATTACGGAATACTATTACATTCCCTATTTTGAATAGTATGTTGTTTGAGTATAGCTTTGTAAAATTGTGAGTCCGTGAAATTTGATTTGAAGAAACGGAAGCGTTGTTGAAATGAAAGATGTTATAAAAACTGGATGAACAAACAAACTTGATGGATGGATGGCGTGAGGATGGGAGCGAAAGAGGGAGATAGGAATGACGCGGGAAAGGGAAATAATTAATAATTGTATGGGATCAAATAGGCCAGTCACACCCTTCATAAACATTATAATTTCGTTTATTGTTGTACTATATGCGCTTGTTCAAATGACATCTTCATATGTTATATAATGTAGTGAGCAGATTTCATGTTGGTAGTATAAAGTATCTCAATTGTGACATCAACCCTGCTGATGCACATTTCTACGTGTTTGTGTCGTATAATCACGTGTTTGGTAGTGACCAACGATTTAGTAGACTCGAAGTTAAAAAAGGATAAGAAACACAAATGTGGCTTTATAAATATGGAAAGCGCGTGTTTTACGCGATATTTTCAAGTTAGCTGGCTACAACTTTAGGGAATATATTTACTTTGCAAACGTTCAGGTATAATAACACATAATAATTGCACTTAAACTAAAAACTGGTGGTTTAAGGCGGTGAAAAACTGTGTGCTTCTTCTTACATACGGTCTAAGAAAGATCGCCCGTCAAAAAGACACAAAGGGACGACGTATAAACAAAAACGATGTAGTTGCGTGGAACATCGTATTAATCACATGCACGTAGTCGTCTAAGAGCAACTAGATATGATAAGGATAGTTACCGCATGCAGAGGCACTGACTGGTAGAGTCAGTGGGGAACACCCTCTGTCTGTCTGTCTGTCTGTCTGTCTGTCTGTCTGTCTGTCTGTCAGTCTGTCTGTCAGTCTGTCTGTCTGTCAGTCTGTCTGTCTGTCTGTCTGTCCGTCCGTCCCTCCCTCCCTCCCTCCCTCCCTCCCTCCCTCCCTCCCTCCCTCCCTCCCTCCCTCCCTCCCTGAGAGAGAGAGAGAGAGAGAGAGTCGGAGAGAGATATAGCTATCACGCAGAACTATTGTTTTTTAAAACACACACTATTGATAGGTAGGTATGTTGGTAGGTACATATATATATATATATATATATGTGTGTGTGTGTGTGTGTATTTATATATATATATATATATAAATAAATAGATAGATAGATAGATAGATAGGTAGACAGATAGAGAGATAGATGGAGCAAGAGGAAAGGAGGGACGGAGGGGCGGATGGATGGAGAAAGAGAGGAAGGGAGGGAGGGAGAGACGGAGAGAGAGAGAGAGAGATAACTAGGGGGAGGGCGAGGAGAGAGGGGTGGGTGGATGAAGGAATGAATGGATGGATGGAGGGAGAGTGGAGGTGGATGAAGGGACGGATGGATGTTTGGAGGGAGAGGGGATAAATAGATGAATGGAGGGATGGATAGATGAATGGACGCAAGAAGAGTGGGTTTGCGCGTGTGTGTGTGTGTTTGATATGTGTTTTGTATGTATGATCGTTTGTGAGGACAAAATCAAACAAAATCATATGTTCTTCATATTCCATATAGCGTTTATTATTAGCCGTATCAGTAGCAACCTGGCGTAAATATTATATTTCAAAAGAGACGGGCCCCGCACAAGCAGCATCTGCCCCAGGCAGTGTCGCCCTTTTACGAAAACCATATATCTCAAAAGTAATGGCTCTCGTGTACGCATTGTCTACGCCAGGCACGGCCTCCGTTTTAAAAACGTCTTTCAAAAGTAATGCCTCTGCTTGGTACAATGTCTGCGTTTGCGCCACCATCGCCATTAGCTCACTATGTACGACATAAATAATAACAAAAACGGCTTGTGAAGTGTACATGCATTGTTTACGTTGTTGGTGGTTTTTAGTCCTGTGGCACGCAACGTCCACGGCCCCATTGCCGTCATTCTCCTTTTTGGACAATTTTTTTAATATATTTATCAATCAGTTTTCAAAAACAAAATGGTCTGCAGCCAATAGTTACAATTATTTATCAATCAGTTTTCAAAAACAAAATGGTCTGCAGCCAAT
>OZ023218.1:30614867-30674867 GCA_963995525.1 Escarpia spicata
AAAACAGTTTGAGTAACGATCGTTTGCACTTAACCTTATAATGGAGATGAATCACACCAGTAGTTTCACGCAAACATTTTTTTTTTTTAGAAGGTCAGACAATTTGTTGGGCAGCATGCAATGCTGAAGCCACATAAAAAGTAGTGTGTTTTTTAGCTTTAAAATGTGTCCATGCATTGTGTCAGCCGTAAATCACCCAGCAGCGCTTCCCAAAGGGTCTTCCCTGCGCACAAGAATGAACAACGGGCTGTACCGTTCTATGTGTGTATATATCATTTATGTATGTATGTATATACCATACATATATATCATATGTGTATGTGTGTGCGTGTGTGCGTGTGTGCGTGTGTGCGTGTGTGCGTGTGTGCGTGTGTGCGTGTGTGCGTGTGTGCGCGTGTGCGCGTGTGCGCGTGTGCGCGTGTGCGCGTGTGCGAGTGTGCGAGTGTGCGCGTGTGCGCGTGTGCAACCGATTTGCGACTGCGAGAGTATCCTGTCCTCTCGCCATCTTTAGTAACGTCAGGGTGGTATCTTTGTATGTATGTATGTATGTATGTATGTATGCGTGTATGCGTGTATGCGTGTATGCGTGTATGCGTGTATGCGTGTATGCGTGTATGCGTGTATGCGTGTATGCGTGTATGCGTGTATGCGTGTATGCGTGTATGCGTGTATGCGTGTATGCGTGTATGCGTGTATGCGTGTATGCGTGTATGCGTGTATGCGTGTATGCGTGTATGCGTGTATGCGTGTATGCGTGTATGCGTGTATGCGTGTATGCGTGTATGCATGTATGCGTGTACGTATGTATGGTATATGTGTTTATGTGTGTTTGTGTGTATGTAAGTATGTGTGTATGTCTGTCTGTATGTAAGTATGTATGTATGTATGTATGTGTGTGTGTGTGTGTGTGTGTGTGTGTGTGTGTGTGTGTGTGTGTGTGTGTGTGTGTGTGTGTGTGTGTGTGTTTATGTATGTACGTATGTCTGTATGTATGTATGTATGTATGTATGTATGTATGTATGTATGTGTGTGTATGTGTGTGTGTTTATTTATGTACGCATGTATGTATGTACGTATGTATGTATGTATGTATGCATGTATGCATGTATGCATGTATGCATGTATGCATGTATGCATGTATGCATGTATGCATGTATGCATGTATGCATGTATGCATGTATGTATTGATGTATTGATGTATGTCTGCATGCATGCATGAATGTTTCGGCTGCGGCTGCGGAACTCGACTTCTGATCCCGCAAAACGTTGTATTTCCTACATGTGAGTTACATCGACATCGTCACACACGGCTGAACATTGAAGGAACGGCGGAATTGCGACTTGATCACGTGTCGCGGCTGAGATTTCTGCAACGCAATTAATGGCTTCACCAGAACCGTGTACTTTATGACGTCAACAGATGTGTGTTGTTATCCGATGGGTATCGCAAAATAACCTGTAGTGCATGCGTGAATACGCGCTGACACAAACGGGCACAAGTCTGCTGAATGATAATACTAAATGCTGCCTTAGACCCATATATGTGTGTATGTGTATGTGTGTGTTTGTGTGTGTTTTATAAATACAAATATATATATATATATATACATATATATATATATATATATGTATATATATATATATATATATATATATATATATATATATAGAACTCGACTTCTGATTCAGCAAAACGTTGTATTTCCTACATGTGAGGTACATCGACATCGTCACACACGGCTGAACATTGAAGGAAAGGCGGAATTGTGACTTGATCACGTGTCGCGGCTGAGGTTTCTGCCACGTAATTAACGGCTTCACCAGAACCTTGTACTTTATGACGTGTACATGTGTGTGCAATCTGTACTGCAGGCGTGAATACGCCTGACACAAACTGGCACCAGTCTGCTGAATACTACTCAATGCTGCCTTAGACCCACCAGTGGGGTAATATAACGTGGTCTCCTCCGGGGAGCGGTTGATCACTGAATATATATATATATATATATATATATATATATATATATATATATATATATCAGAGCTGTATATATATATATATATATATATATGTATATATATATATATATATATATATATATATATATATATATCAGAGCTGTAACAAGTATATTTATTTTGTACTTGAGTAAAAGTAAACGTAACTCTGGAAAAAGCTACTCAAGTAAAAGTAAAAGTACTTTTTGAAAAATTTACTTGAAGTACAAGTAAAAAAATTAACAAATGTCCTCGAAGTAAATGCAAAAGTACTTGTCTAAAAAAATTTGACGTGGTGATCCACTCCAAACAAACAAGTAAATTCAGTAGTGTGCACAACTAACACTTTATTGAACAGGACAGGATCCTCAGCAGAATACAGTGACAGGCTGCCTCGTCGAACAAACGCCTTGTTGAGCTTGAGCATCAGCTGGTTCTCAAATTCCACATCGCCTGTGCAGGCTCGCAGGGGCTTAACAATACGCCATGCAGCACTAAACAACCTCTCATAGGCTGCACTCGCAGGCAGAGGAGTGTTCAACTCAATGAAAAAGTCTCTCAAGCTTGGCCACGTGGCAAGGGACGACAGCTCGAAACACGGGGCAGTAAGATATTGGTCGAGCTGCCAAAGAACTGCTCGTCGTCATCGTCGTCAGGTCCTACTGACTGAAGTTCCAACAGACGCTGTTTGATGTACTGCGGCCCTGTAACATCAGTGCAAAATGATGTTTAGCTAAGCAATATATATATATTTATATATATATATATATGGTAATTTAATTGTTACATTGCCAATACATACATTTATTTTCAATAATTACAACATTGGAACATATTGCTTGTTTGAAGAACACGTATATTACAAACAAATACCGATACAAGGTGAACGTCCACAGTGCACAGGTGGAAATCTGCGCCCGATTCCACCAGAACCATGATCCGCATACTGCTAGTTCACTTTTGAAAAACGATTGATAGAGTAGACCACCATACTCTGCTAACGAAATGCTAATATTTCGTGACGTGTGTTGCAACGAAGCCATCGCCACAGCGATAATACCAACACTGGCAGACTGGAGGGAGACGTTGTGCAGAACTGTATTCACGAACGTACAACAACCTAACCACAAACTGCACCATATTCTGCCTCCCCCTCGGACACCTCCATATGCAATCCGAAACGCACGTGTGTACAGTGCTCCTCGGTGTAGGACTGTACGCTTTAAGAACACTTTTAAACAAATGGACTGTATCATTGGCAGTAACCAGACTTTTTTCATTTCCTACGAATTACTCTCAATTGACATTGTGTCTTTTTTTAGTTATTTATTCTAGTTACCGGTTTATAAGCAAATCAGTCGTTTTAATGAATTACAATTTGTAATTTCACTTATTTAGGTTGTAAATTCCATGTAGAGTTTTATTAACTTTTTTATTTAATTGTTTTATAAATTGTAATGTACCTATAGTACTTTTCAACCTCTGTGGCTGCCAACGAAATGTACTTATTATTATTATATTATATTATTATAAAACAACACAGCAATTCAACAAATGTCATTCCATATATAAAAATACCACGGTGTGTTGGAGCTAGAACTACTGACATTTGTTAACATCATTGCCAATCTCAAAACATTAACATTACTCTAATAT
The DNA here is from genome assembly GCA_963995525.1 of Escarpia spicata. Lineage (NCBI taxonomy): Eukaryota > Metazoa > Annelida > Polychaeta > Sabellida > Siboglinidae > Escarpia > Escarpia spicata. Next base: position 30,618,522 of record OZ023218.1, read on the forward strand.
CAAACACTCGGTAAACAAACGACCACGGAGGAAATATTTTTAGCAAACAAATCGCAGAAATTGTTAGCAACAACAGAAATAAGGCATTCTGAAGGCGAGGCACCCTGTCAGTGTATTTTTTTCTGGTAAAAACGTCCATGTAATGATCAAGACATTATATATGAACATGATACAATACGTTATGCTTTTGAATTTAAACAGATTTGTCACAACACGATGAGGTTTAGGTCTTGTGTAGTTGCAAAGCGCTTTCCGTAATTGCTTTACACTGCTTCCTTGCATCATTTTCCTTAGTCTTTCAAAAATCGCTCTTCGTGCAATCCTCCCTTTTCAGCTCCCTTCTTCGATAGACTGCCCTCGTCCATTCATATTCAGCAAACGCCATCCTGCCTTTTACAATTCTTCCCGTTAAACTCACAGCATCACGATCTTTTCCATTAGGTAATTAATTATCGTACTACCCATCCATTGTATTCTAGTGATTCGCCGGACCCAATTATTCATGCAAATTAACAATTTCTCTTACGTAAGCTTTGTCATGCCCACTTTCCTCTCCTCACACAGCGTAAGCATGCTGTGTCTTACACGCCCTAACCTCTTAAAAACGTCTTTGTTAATCATGACTACGTTTATCTTCCTCCATGTATTCTTACCCGATTGTACCCGACGACAAACCTTTGTACACGAATCAAAACAACATTGTGACAACTATAATGTCAACCAATTGAACAATATTATGTAAAATTGCAATGTTGAGGTAACAGCTCAATCTATTTAGGATAGACGAAAACTGATGGAACATTAAATATGCAGTTGTACATGTGTAATTGTTATTTTGCGTCAGAACCTCCGGAGAGACAATATCGTAATTCGTAGTATATTACATTAACACCTGAAAAGTTATCGGTTGACCCATTATGTCATTGAAGTTGTTGCGTGATTTATGCGGGTGACATGTGACACGTGACAAAGTCTCGTGATTGTGGCCATTGCCCAAACGTACATATGTTTACCATTGTCGGTAGCGTTTGTTCAGTGGCCACGCAGCGCGTGTTGGCGCATACCGTTTTCAACCTGTTGTTCTGTCGCTTTTAGATGCCTCAAATCTATCGACCATTTCCCGGCCTGAGTTTCTGCGCGTTTGGACAGAGCCCGGACGTAGGTTAGATGCTGCTTCCAAACCTCCACTGAAAGCGCCCTACCTTAGACAGACGAGTGTTGCAGGTCGATACTACAGCGAGATGACATGTCCGTGTTATGAATTGTTGTTTTAATTTGTTGATATAGTTTGACAGAGTATGTAATTGTGCAAGATGGAGTTTTAATAATAAGTTCAAGTCGCTACATCTAATATCTAGATAATTGAATAGAGTAGGTTGGAACCATTTCAAATAATATCCCCAGAACAGTTTCCCATTTTGTGAATTTACGGACATTTAACGTGTAAGTTGAAAGGGAACATAATAACTATTGAACGAAAGTGTTATATTTTAATGACAACATTACTTTAATTTTTTATAGAATTTTGAAACAAACGTTTTACCTGTGTGAATTATACGTGCCACAGGAGACTGACTGAGTCGACTCAATCGACGAACTCACCATGTATGCTACAAGTCTGATTTCTGCCTCGCAATGTTTCTCACTTGTGTAATCCCTGAGTTGGTGATATCGTTCTAGAATAGACTGCAATAGTAATTATGTAACTAGAACCACTATACTACTCTTATGACTATTAGTCAACATCACGACACCTGCCGCCATCGCTATCCTGTTAAGTCAATCATACCTGTTTGGTTATTTGCTAAAGGTAAATAATCTTCATTGGTGAGCTTACAGTGAGGCAGACTGTTTAAACAAGAAATACGTTTGTTTAAAAGTGCTCTTTTCACTTCAAATAAATTTTTCGAAAATCAATCCTACATACTATCCAGTACGCATGTTAACGCGTTTTTGTTACTGTTGTGTGTATATTTTGGTATAGTAAATTTGGTGAATAGGTATCTTATCCATTCATATTGTATTAGACATTGACTGTCAAATATATCGAAATGTTTTGCCTATTTATGTCATGATGTTATTATGATAGCTTATTATGTTTACTGTGAATATATATATCATTTTACAACAATTACATACCTTTAAACCACTCTTATCCATGGAATAAGGGTGTAAGCATCAAGTAATTTGTATCCATTATGCCATATTTTATGGCCATTTAAAAAAACCCATTTAAATTCTGCATTTGGAAGAAGGATATCTCTGGGAGTAATGATGTGATCCAAATATAGTTATCAATGGCCTCACCAGATACACCATGTTTGTATTATAAAAATACTGGCATCACTCAATAATCAAATATTTTTAATGACATACCATGTGCACATATCTTCACTAACTTGTTATTTGCAAACTAATAGCAAAAAACAGTTAACAGCTGTTGTGAAATATCTCGAATTTGGATCAAAAATATAAATAATTGTATTTTGCATTTCAGCTCGATCACCAACATGATGTGGCACATGGGGAAAGGCATCAACCGCAAGTTTACTGCGAAGACCCGAGGCAAGGGATGCGAGGACCTCCTTCTTTGGATACAGAATGTATCAAACCATCTGTGGTGGTGTCGTGCAACATGCAACGGTGACGCATAGTTGCTGGAGTAAGTACCAAACTTGATATGTATTCATTTTATACCTGAGGCATGTCCAAAGCAACAAGTAACCCTTAGATTTTCAATCAGTAGATGATGAGTAGGGACCACGATCCCCCACGACCCAAGTAGTGATTAGTGCTGCAAGGTGAATTCCTGTCACCGACTTGAATCCCAGATACACTAAATCAGCTCCTATGCATAACTAAAATTATAATCAATTTTCGAAATTTACTGCATTTCATAGGCATCCAACTCGTTTTTTTCAGGATGGCTACTCAAAAGTACCAGCCAGCATGACTACTACCTTATCAGTAAAAATGTTTATTCAGACTTCCAAAACTGATAATGTAAATGCTATTTACAAGTTGTGTTAATATGTGGACTACGGACTTATGTATGGGACCAAAAATGTTACGTAGTCAAAGTTCCTGATGACCAACCTTTCAGTAGTTCAGTTACTCAGATGTGAGGGGGCGAATATCCCACAGTTGGATTGTGCCCATTCTGTATCACCCTAGCTACTCCTTGTAATCAGTTGCTGTGTACATTTATGAGTACAGTTACTTGAGTGTAATAAATTACATATCCGTGTAATAATTACATTCCAGAATGCAATTGGCTGTAATGAAATAAATAAGAGCACTTGTCATTTTCAACAATTTTATTAAAGAAATATAAAATCAAAACATGATATCAAAATACCGTGACTGTATATACAGTAGATAAAAAAATTAAGAAGAAAAAACAAATTATAATAAATTATGTGAAGGAATGTGTGGTGGAATGCTTTATTTGTAAGGATCAGTATCAGTTTACTAATGTACCAGTATGATTACCATGATTGGCCATTGTACTGTTACTAAAAACAACCAACACTTTAAACCGGAAAAGCATTTTAAAGTTCACTGAATCCTAGTCATAAAGTAAATAACAGCAGCTTACTAACAACATATGGACTGGTGTGTTACACCAGTTGTTTGCAAACATTTTATTATAATACTGCATGCACTATTCTTCACTGTAGGAATGGAAGCTAGATTGATGCTGTCTGCTCTGGCGTGGAACTACCGACCACGTCCCAGCCCAGACAAACCTGTTGAGACTGGTGTCGTGTGGTCCAAAAGACGCAAGCAATGGGTGCAGCGTAACAGACCGCAGCCGAACCCACATACCCACCTACCAATGCTCATGGAGCGCGTGAGATGTTTTTATAAGAAATATCACACTGCATCCGATCACAGTCACTGGGGCAGATGTGCCAAAACCAGAGAAGGAGGATCTGATGTCAGCGTGAGTCAGTCGATTTGTAAAGGAACAGTAAATACTGCCACCACCCACCTACAGCGTACATCGTCTAGTTTAGTTTTCAAGTGCAGAGTGGTATCCCTCGTGTTGTTCCCCATCGGGGACAGGGAACCTTGATCTTATTTCATGGCTGGCGCATGCTACCCTTCGTACCCTTCGACCCAGCTTGCCATGGATCCACCAGGTAAACTGTCTGTATGCAGCTCACCTGAGAGACCTGAAATAAATTAGGCTCAAATAAACATCTGACATTGTAAATAAGTGACATATAAAAATCGGTTCTATAATGACACTATTCCTTTATATAAATTGTTTACCATTAAACATGTATTCAACTGGAATAAGGCAAATAGTTATAATTTTGCACTACAGAACAAATTATGATGGTTCCACAAGCATTGTATCTACAAGTTATGATAACTTATATATAATAATATAAGTGGAACCATTATAATTTGTTCTGTAGTGAGAGAGTATCACTTTATTCATACAGTAGAATACAATAAAGTGTGAAACGATAACCCACGTACATGTGTGAATACAGTAAATAGCTATGTATAGTAGTATATTGTAGCAGGCTATGGTAAATAATGACTAACGGTTAAAGTAAGTCATACTGAAATTGAACACATTTATGTGCAGGGTTACTTGCTGTTGAGGGGAATTTTATTTTGTAATTATTGTCATATTAGGGTGATGGTCATCATATTTCAATTAGTCTTGGGTTAAACCAGTGTGGTTCGTCTTTACATTTAGAAAGGGTGAATGACGTTAGCAGGGCTAGTTTAGACAAGGATACAATAGAACTAGTTGTTTTGTTGGTGGTTTTATTCCAAGAGATTTTAAGGAGGTCGTCAGTCTTAGATTTGTTGTATATAGTCTCTGTAACCTATTTCAATGCATGTTAATTCTGATTTTATTATGTTATTGTTTACACCATGGATTAGTGTGGTATATTTGTTAGTTTTGAATACATGTTAGTTTCAAATGGTAGTCAGTTCAATTATGTGAATTTGTTAAGCATGTGGATGGTAGATGATGTATGGAAAGTCCACTAAGTAATTTCCCTGGAAGATTACTAATGATTTGGGCATCAGGCATGATATTGCTGACAGAATTATATATATATATATTTGTATTGCTAGTGCTACTATGATGTTGTATTGTGTTCATTATTAATACGTTTCAATAAATATTTAACAACATATTTCACTGGTCTTGTAACAACGCATGCAACATATATACGTACTTGTTGTTGGACGGTCTAGTTCCCAGTCATCTAACTGTATATGGTTCATGCAACTAGTACATTCTGCAGCACCACCTGCTCCAAACAAAGAATTATAAATCCCCTGCTGTTTGTAATGCACAGCAGTCCACCTGTAACAAAGAATTAAGCATTTAAGTAACAGTTTTACACGAATGTTAAGCAAACATGGATTATTATTCTGAACATATTTAACAAAGAATGCATTACGATCCACTAACTGTATTCATCCCAGTATTATACCTGGGTGTATAGAAATATCAAGCAGGTTAAGGAAGGCCGTTTTGAAATGTGCCAATATTAGCACGAAATGGTGGTCATTTTCTTTGTCACCAAAACAAATGGGGGCTCTGGCTGAAAAAAGTTCAATATATATTTTATTCATCAGACCCATTGTAAACTTTGGGCAGACAAATTGCATAGTTTAAAATAATCCTATCTACCTGCCGTGTGTTTAAAAAGTAGTACTGCCACATATTGCTCATACATGCACAGCCAGTAATCATGCGAATGTGAAGAGTGTTGACGGGGGATAGAACAAAAGGGGAGTTAATTCCTGTTTATTTTCAATCATATAGCTCTGGCTCAGCCCTGTACAATTATGGTTCACATGAATCATGGAACCAATCAACTACATTTCTTTTAAAAAGTGAGGGTACAGCCTTGGGTGGTATTCGAAAGTGGACACGTCAAAGTTCAAACACTGAGTCCAGTGGCACTGAGAATGAGATCTAAAGTCAACCCAAATGTATCTCTCGCTGTTTATACGCAGCCCGGAATTTAGGCTCATCGGTTATTTAAACAATAAACCAGACATATTAATAATTACCTTCACCTACAGGCTCGGCGTGCTGTCGAGTCGCAACCGCCTCCTGCAGCAGACATATTAAGTTCTTGTTCCTGAACACGGAGATCGCTGCGGCATTTTCCACACCGACACCTGTTACCAGTCAGTTTCATCTCGGCATGCTATACCTATGCGCCTCGACATTTCCCCTGCCCGTGGGTCTTCCTGTTCGTACCCACCGGCACGCGCGTCTGCCCTATCTTCCAACACAGGCCCTTGTTTTTGTGGTTCAAACCGGTAACCAGCTGCTTCGGAATCGATTTGGTTTTCGTTGTCTTCAGAAGAATCGGAAACCCGTATCGACTTATTTACACAGTACACACAGTCACAGCGCATGCGCGCATACTTTAATTGGTAAACTTACAACAGCGCCACCTTATGGAGTTGTGAACAAATAGTACGCAGAATATTTACGACAGTGTGACGTCATGTTCTTTTAACAACTTCGGTAGTTGTGTCTTCAAAAATGTTTTCCTGGTAAACCGCTGATGTTACAAATTTGATTGTAGTTGGAAATTGTTAGTTTGTGTTAACTCTTTTAGATGCTTAACACCAAAATGTTGCCTTTTGTTTTCTTTTAAACAATGTATATTAAAACTTATAGTAATCTAAATATCAATACATTACTTTAGGGGCATTGTACGTATATATGCTCCCAGACATCAACGTCCAGTTCTCCCTTCTATGGTCATTCGCTTCATTGGACCAGTAGCCTCAGATCTACCAGTTGGCGATGCATTTTATCGGATATATGTGGAAACTGTAAAGCGGTTAGCGACTCTCCAGGTGGTGTCACCATGAACGGGCTTAAAACAAAAATACTGTATTTATGATAACTGATTCCACTTGCTAGTTGCTCCGATGATGGTGTGTAAGCTTGTGAATTATAATTGTTGTTGCTGTACACCATCACCCATACTCATCCACGAAAGATAGCTTATAATCTGATTGGGTAGGGGTTTGCATGAGCCTACGTTTAGTCAGTGTCCATCAATATAATAATCAACACCATGTTCATACCATCGGCATAGCCATGGTCATAGATTCGTCATGTTTATTAACACCATCATAGCGGTCGTCGTCATTATTGTCGTCATTATCACAACCATCACCACGATGTCATGTGATATCTATATAATATAGAAAGGTATATATATATGAATTTCACTTGAAAATGGCAGCCATCGTTAAATATTTCGTCCAAAACGACATTAAGGTATGCGTTTGAAATGTACATCACATCTTTTCAGACACGTCAAACATTGCGTAAATGAAACTCAGTGGGAAATAGTCCCCCAGTTTCATAGTTAACTCTTCGATATTTTCTAGCTTGGCTCATGGACTAATCGTGACCTACCTTAAAGCAGTAATATCCTTCGCGGCGCTTGAGTCCAGGAGAAACTGTACGTTTGGTAAGTCTTCTGGGGTGACTGCTTGGTCTAAAACCAAGTGCGCCTTACAAAAAAGAGTCAATGGTATACCATTGAATATTCGGTACCGTTGGACCATTCAATGGTAAATCAGTAGGACTCAGTGGTACTTTCAATGGTATTTGAATATACCATTCAGTACCTTTGGACCATTCAATGATAAATCAGTGTCTCAATGGTACTCTCAATGGTATTTGAAGATATCATTCGATACCATTCAATGATAATAAAGTGTCTCAATGGTACTAAAACATATAATTCAATACCATACTCTACTGAATAAACCCGCGAATACACTCAGTCCGCGCCGCAGGCCCTCAGCTGCAGCAGCGCCACTCATTTGAAATTACCCGTGAGTCATTTCGACGGGCGCGAACTTTTAAACTGATTTGGTTTTGTGTCGCGGTCAAGGAAAGAAACATTACTATGCACAAATCGGGCAGCGGTCGTATTCATGCCACGACACAAAAGGTAGTAATGTTGTGTGTTGTTTTATAACAAGTTGACTGACACTAATAATATTTAACAGCTAATTACGAAATAATTTAGTTCTCTGCTTCGATATGCTTCAATTATCGCTCAACGTGCAGTTACGTGTGCAACGTAGACTATTAAAAGTGCAATATAAATAATTGTATAAGCTTAATAGTAATATATAAAGAATGATCGCTGTCACATTTACTAGACGTAGTTGCTACATATGGGTAAGTTCACGAGTTGGAAAACCACTCGGTGTGTGACATCTTTGTGAAAAATTCAAACTTACTTTTTTAAATGCAATGACCCCAATGTTTCTTTCCTGCTACGTGGTGTAGAAACGTACAATTTAATTAATTAGCCACAAGGATATAATGACGCAACTATATCTATATACTTTCAACATGGAAATGAATTACCAGCACCGACAGAACGTCAGTTGTGGATGATAACCATCTGAAGGCAATTTCTCATTCTAACATATGCATGCTTTGAATTCGAGAGAATGTCCTACCTTTTTCATTATTTCTATTTAAATACAGGTATAAAAAGAGGCCTTGGCCATTACGCTGTCACTTGACCAAAAAAGTAAAAAAATATACAGTGATAAAAAAGTCAATAATGACTGTGATCACTATTCGGAAAGAAGGAATACCCAGACAGAGATACTTAAACTTTGCTGAGTAATTATCCAAATTATCAACAATTGTCCAAATGCTCAATTTTTTTTGGACAGTTTAATATTATATTACTATTTATTTACTAGCCACACACATTGTATTTTTATTGTGTTCTTTTCCATTTATTTCAGCTTGATGTCACCGCTGCATGGCGGCCAAAAGCAAGCTTTCTCCAGGCTGCACAACAACGAAATCAGTAACAGTGGTATAGTGTTTGTGTGTATGCATTCTGAATTATTTAATATTATTATATCATAGAATGTATACTGTACACATGTAATGTTTCAGGGCAAAGCGCGATATATCGAAACTCAATTATACGCTTCATCGTTATAGTGATTGATATCAAGAGCCAAACTGTTCTTTTTACTGAAAAACCATCTGCTTTCTCACTTCCCCTTAAAATTGAAAATCTTTACAATGTTTATTGACGTGCCATATGATAAGGCTAGACACAACAGGTAGATAGGATTATTTTTTTATTTGGGTAAAAATATATTGAACTTTTTTCAGGCCAAACCCCTGTTTCCATGGTAACAAACAAATTGGCCACCAGTTTGAGCCAACATTAGCACATTTGCAAACACTGCCATTCTTTTTGGAGCACACATATATAATTATGATTCTTTAATATCCATGTTCTGTTACATTCTATTGTGAGATGATCATATCATTTTTCTGAATGTTTTATTTTTAAAAGAATTTTGTGGTAAAGAATTTTTTGCAACAAATATGCTTATCTCTTTCAAACTATTGATGATTTAAAAATTGTCTGAACATTTCACACAGCTGTGTCTGCTGAATGCAACACTGAAAACCTTATTTGTATATAGCATAATTACTTCCAGAGATTTCATTTCAAAATGCAGAAATTTTAGAATTTTTTTGATCAAACTGGCTTGTTATGAAAACATAGATTATTAAAAAGGTAGGTCATAAATAAATTCATATTATTTACTGTAAATTTACTGTCAATCTATTCTAGCATTTTTATATAGGTTCTTGTGATGGCTTCTGCAACAGTAATTTTTTTAAATTCATAGCTAGAACATTTGTAAGTGTTGGTATAGATGTGTATTGTAAAAAGCAAAAACTTTAAGAGTGCATTATTTTATTTGTAATATAATCATCACAATTAGCTTAAAATGTGATAGGCTTAATATTCATAGACAACCAAGATTTTAAACTGCCTCTTATTTTTTATTCTACACTCAAAATAATGTAATATTTTCAAGGGATAAAACCTTTTTTATACGTTTCCGAATATGTTCGGGAAATCTTCCCACTTCTGGGCAGATACCAGAAGAAGTCCTCTGAAGTCGCCTTCAATATGCTCTGTCGTTCAAAGCTATCGAATGTCAAAAAAGGTCACGGAAGGTGTGAACATGGATCACACCTTCTGTAGTTAGTTGTACTGGGACACCATCTGTATCATCTTTGTATGTGTCCACGTCGATCATCATGCCCTGTGAGTTGTAGTTGTAACTTAAATGTAAGGCTGTATTTCTTGTTTGCGATAACTTTCTATTTTGTCTCGTTAAGTTGGGCGACATTAAACAACACATCTTTTTTATATAATGCCGTAAGAACAAGATTTGTATGAAACCTGTCTGGTACGTAGCTTTCATGTGAATTGCATTTAGTTGGTAATGATGGTGCGAACATTGTGTTCGCTGTTAATCGCTAGATGATGCCATTATTTTGGCCATTGTTCTATATTATTGGTGGTTGTAGTCCACAGTAGATTGGATGTATATATTGTGTCATTCTTGCTTAATCTCAGATTACCTGTTTGTATATAATTATATGTATATAGCGCTTTAGCTGGTTTATTCCATGTGTGAGACACTAAGATGGTTTTTTTTATAATCAGTAAGGTATAATCAATAATTCTATTGTTTGTCAATTGATTGACACCCATGTAATATGTATTTTGTATATTATATGCAGGTTAATTGTGGCTCGGCTGACAGGAGAGTAGGGCCATCATGCCGAGTACCGGTTGCATGTTGACGGTTGTTCTATGGTTTTAGTGGTTGCATATGCATGTGCAAAAAAATGAAGACCGGCATAACATTAACTGTTGTTAATTTACCTTCCCTATGTTTTCTGTTCTATGTGTGCTCAAAGTGACACCTTTATGAGTATGGTATTCTAAATGTTAATGCCAATGGTATTTTAATTGCATCATTTTGTGGTATATATCCCATATATATCCCTTTTACTGGTGTGTTTTTGCAATATATGAAGTACCAATGGGCTATTTAATTGCCGTTCAGTAGTGCATGCTCTACATTGAGTGATAATCAGTGGTATTCAAAAGTCTATATATGGTTGAATTTGTTATTTAGAATACGTTGTTCAATGGTTTTTTGAATGGTTTTCAACAATATGCTTCAGTGGTATACCATTCGTGGTAATCCAATAGTATTCTGAATGGTATACCATAGAACGGTATAATAAATTATACTGGCAAATACCATTAGAGATCATTCAGAATCCTATCCAATTATATTTTGAATGGTATTCTGAATGGTCCTCAGTGATATACCATTCAATGATATACCACTGAGGACTATTCAATACCATTGGATTAAAGACCATTCAGAATACATACCATTGAATGACATTTTGAATTGTATTCTGAATGGTCTTCAATGATATTAGGGGGGTATTATGGCCAACGGTATTTGAAAGGTATTTAATCCAATGGTATTGAATGGTCCTCAGTGGTATACCATTTAATGATATACCACTGAGGACCGTTCAGTACCATTGAATTAAATACCATTCAAATACCATTGGCCATAATACCCCCTAATATCATTGAAGACCATTCAGAATACCATTGAATGATATTTTGAATGGTCCTCAGTGGTATACCATTCAATGATGTACCACTGAGGACCGTTCAATACCATTGGATTAAATACCATTCAAATACCATTGGCCATAATACCCCCTAATATCATTGATGACCATTCAGAATATCATTGAACAGTACATAAAGTGTTAATTACAAGTACCATTCAAATACCATTGGCCATAATACTACCAAATATCATTCAATGGTATTTGAGTGGTATTTTTGTAAGGGCAGGAAATGACGTCTTACAACAAGCCACAGGTCAGGTTGTCGGGATTGCTTCACCAGTCGGATAATGGAAATTTTACGCGTGTTTCGGTCGAAGGTCGTCTCACCTATCCAAGTGGAAACATGACGCAAGATGAAGGATTACTTGCAATGACAATGTTTATACTAGACAACACCCACCCTTGGAACAACAAACGAAAGGCACCATTTATTACCACTGTAGTTCGTAATTTTTTTTCGAAATGGCGCCCTTCGTAACTACACCTCGCTCACCACTCAAGCTGTTGCGGGTAAGACCACATTAAGGATTCATCCGCCATTACCCAGTTAAAGAGTGCCCCTAAACGTGCCGTTTTGGTGTGACGTGTGAATTTCTTTCGAGCACTTTTACATGGGCCGTGTTGGTTCAGTGAATACTGAATGTACTACTGCAGTAGATCTCTCACGAGGTAGCAATAAATATGCGCTAGTCGCTCGCCTATTCGCACGGTGGGTATTTTGCAAAACAAATTCAAAATCCGTCATCAAATTGGGGCGAAATTGAGGGGTATCAGGTTTGGATAGATTTTTCTGAAAAATTTGGTATGAGAATTTCGCGAATTTTCCATAGCACTTGTGTCAATGGAGGTTAAATATGCTATGGAATTTTCAAGAAGATTGTTAGACAAACTTTGCATGAAATTAAGGAAACATTACAATGGCCGCCTGTTTTAATCAGTATTCGAAACATAAAACAGCATATATATGGTACACGTAAGTATACCACTCTTATTAACTATACCTTTGCTTTTTCTATAAAGCGCCATTTGGTAGATCAGTCCAATGCTCCGAGGATGCGAATGAACATAAACATATATACCACCAGATTATTCCCAAAGTTAGCATATTATTATACAGATTGTTGAAAAGTAATTGTTTTTCGACTGACTTTCATACATCGTATGAATAAATGATTCGTTTATTGAAACATTGGCAACGTGATACAGAGAAAGACAACAGTGTATATATTCACATACATAACCATACACACATCCATATATTAGATGCGATATAATTATACATAATCTAAAAGTTCGATGTACACACACAAATGTGTATACAATGTTTGAAGGGGGTAAACACGAGTGTTTTATGTAAATTTACCCCTGACACTCATATTAAGGTAAAAATGTTAGGTTTCCCACACGTACTTGTTTCCTTTTTCACACATTATAATCAGCACATATTGTGCATCTCTCAATGTATCCAATTGTGATGCACGATACACAGGTTATCATATATTACATAGCATGATTCAATACGTTAACAGTTACACAGTAAGATATTTGTAAAATATACGTTTTGGTATTCACACATATACATCCTCCGAATATATAATATGATGTTAGTCTGCGTAAAGGTTAATATTGGAACAAATAATTAAAAAATAATTATATTTGTTATCAATACATCTTCGATCGCTATGACGAATCCGGCGTGCAGGTGAATGGGGCTCTTGTCTACTACATCACAATAACCAGCAAGCTTCCACCCATGCCGCTATGCCATCATAAAGCGCAAGGCAAATAAGAAGGCTCTCATCAGGGTTCTCTCCACATTCAATTTGGGCAACGATATGACGATGGTTGGAAGAGACGAGGGCGTGTATAGCCATGATGAAGCAGATATTACTATCATTAGTTATCTTTTGAAGGCTGTGAAGAATGGTAAGAAAACTGTACGAGTGTTCAGCGATGACATAGACCTCTTTGTTCTTATTATCTTCTGGGTGCGGCGTACGAAGCTGACAGCCGGTGTGCAGCTAGCTCAATGGGATGGGGCTCCCCTCAACATCAATGAAAGTTCTTTCCTCCTTGGTCCGATATCCCTCCAACTGCTTGGTATGCATGCACTGTCAGGCTGTGAAACTGTGTCCTGTCCATTTGGTCATGACAAAGTGATGGCGCTAAAGGTATTGAGGTCTGCTGACCACTCTGGCATCTACACTGTCTTCGGTGAAGAGGGTACTACTCTCGAACAGTTGATGGAGACTGTACTGAAATTCATTTGCTCGCTCAATGGTGTTGCTGAAGGCAAAAGCATGGCTTCTGCCAGGTATGCGCTCTACTCCAAAAGACCAGAGGGAAAGGTGTATGTATCAAGATTCTTCCTCCGACAAACGCTAATCTGGCCTAACACATCCTGCGAGCTGACCACCAAGTCATGCTCTGGAGAGCAGCTGATCAGCAGACTCCGCCCTTGGTTGATATCGCTGATTATGGATGGGAGTTTGTCACTGGTGCAGGGGGTGTGCCAACTCCATGCATCGCAAGAGGACCAGCAGCCCCCCTCTGCCCTCATGGACTTCATCAACTGTCAGTGTAAAGACGTAGGGAAAGCTTGCAGCACTCATGCATGTCATTCTGCAGAATTGTCCTGCACACCGTACTGCTTCTGTGTTGGTGAAGCCATGTGCCTCAACCGTTCACCAAACATGATGAGCACGAGAATGACGCTAGATATGTTAATGAGGAAGAAGGTGACAGTACAGAGGAAATAGAAGAAGGAGGATGAGAGAGAATAGCGGGACAAAAAGTTTCTAAGAGAATGTAATGTGAATGGCGTCTCTCTCATATACCGTTGGTTTTGAATTGATTAATGATATACACATTGTCAATGTCCAAATGAAACCTGTCATTAAAAAAATGCTCTCACATTTTGTTTCATTGTGTTTCAGCAAATTTATAATTGAGTACTTCTTACTTTGAACTTTGAATTGTTTACTTTTAAATGTTGTACATGTATGGTACACATTCATTCGTGATTACTGCAGCCATTTTGCAAAGCTTTTGTATGTTTCTTGTCAAAAGTAGCCATGTACATGTATATATATATGTATAGTTATTAGCATACTCGTAGCTCAGTCATGATGACTGATCATTGCAAATGAAGAACTTTGAATATTTTTTATTTTACAAACGTCCCAATTTTAACAACAGCTTTATTGCCATGACACATCAATACAAAATCATTGGAAAAAAATTCCATTGAACTCATTATGCACAACAAATCATGTTTAGCATCATCCAATCAAAGGTCATGGTAGATTTTGGCTATTTTCGGTAAAAATTACGAACATTTTGAATTTTGTTCAGGTGTTCATAGTCGGGCATCACTGGAAATGGTTCCATTGAATTCCTGATATGACAAAACATAGGGATGGACACCTAAAGCGTGTACCTAGCATAAACCAATCAAAAGGTATACTCGATTGTTGGCTATTATCGATGAAAATGGCGGCCATTTTGAATTGTTATTATGTGAACATAGTCGGACGTAATTGGAAATGGTTCCATTGCATTCCTCATATGCCAAAACATGTGCATAGTCACCAAAATCATGTTCCTAGCATGCTCCAGTGCAAAGATGTAACACATTTTCAAATTTGACCTAGGATCACGGCAGCCATTTTGGATTTGCTTGTCTCCCAAAAGTTGCCCAAGGATGGCGCGTTGCCATCCCGCTGATTTGAGTAGAGGGACCCATAACCTACATTATTCAGCAAAAAAACCCTTACACTACCAACCATTTCCAGTTTCCAAAAATGGCAACTCGACTAGATATACAAGACGCATCTAGGCTCATTCTAATTAGACCACAGGCTGGGTTTTATATGGAAAGGTATGTTCTCCCACGACAACGTATTTCTTATGGATTCAACAGTTAATTGCCAGATATTTTAAAGGGTTTATTCAAGCTCTGCAATGGATTTTACAAAAAATTTCCGTGTTCTTCAAGTCACACATCTACTCGATGATTCCGTCTTTGTTAGCTCAGCCAACGAACTTATTACACGTATGTTTGCAGCCAATTATGGTTCCTCAACAATTTTTCCCACTGAGTCCGCTATTTCTTACAGTCATGGAATATTTGGGCTAGCAGATCCTGTGGATTATTTTTATATAAAAAAACTTCTGGTAGGTGTACTAAAGAAATCAAGCAAAGTCGATTTGAGAAGACCTAATGATCTACATATGCTAGGTCATTTTGACAAGGCGTCGAGAGCTGTAATCCACAAATTTACACAATTTTGTATAGCTGCAATGTTCATGTTACCTTTCCATGGGTTCTTAAGAATCGATGAAATTACTGTGCGACCTGGTGTGTCGTCTAAACATGTCTTACAACGGAGTGATCCAGTGATAGTGTCTTGTCATAATAGTTATGATACATGATCCCTGTAACTTACAATCAGGCATACTAAACATCAGCAAGCAGGCCCATTGTTCTAGAGATCCGCTCGCAGGCTAGGAATTGTCCGATGGCACACATTTATCGACATATAAACACTCGTGGCCCATCAGTGGGACCGTTTTTTGTGTTCCCTGACAGAACCCCCCACCCGAAGAGCATATCTTGCTGCTCAGCTAACCGCTTGCCTTTCCTAATCAGGCTATGACCCCAGTCTTTACAAGTGTCATTCATTTAGAATAAGTGTAGCAACGACTGCTACAACACGGGGATTCACAGATGTTCGTATCAAAACTAGGGCCAGGTGAAAATCTGCCACTTTTTGGCGGTATATCCGAATCCCTATGATGCAAATATGAATTCTGTTATGCAACGGTCATGTTCTTTCTCCTGGTGCTGCTACTGTCTTCTTACATTGGTGATGTAGATGATTTCTTTAATATGTACCAATTTACACGCATACTGGGCATGCACTTCCTCAGTCATTGATAGTAATTCTTTGTTAATGTGTGGCTATAGCAAATTATTGTCAGGCGTGCCAGTCTTTCGAGCTCAGCCGAGACTGAGAGGCGGACTGGTACTTAATTAAAAATATGCTGTTCGTTTATCTTTTATACAATTTTCAATCTGTGAATTTTATTTTTAGTCTATACCTCTTATAAGGGGTGCCAGTTTGTCGGGTCTGAGAGGCGGGCTGGCCCTTATTTATCTGAGTTTAATTTTATACACGGTTTATTTACTATCTTGAACAAATGCGCTCAATATTAATAATTGTCAGTCTGCCTAGCTTAGCTGAGTCTGAGATATGGGATAATACAATACTGTGGCCAACGGTAAATATTACGGTGATATTGGTAGAGTGACAAGAATGTGCCTTGTATGGCCAAGTATTGCATTTAGGTTGGTAAAGTACAGCTGTTAATCTAATCATGAGCTTTTGGATGGGGGTGTCACTCCTCATTATGAGGAGTGCCTGTGGCATGTAGCCCCTCACCTTTGATGTCGTAGATTGGCACTTGTATGTACTGTATATATATATATATGTGTATATATATATATACATATTACTGATTGTCTATTTGTGTACAGCAATAGTGTTTGTGCACATTTCGTTATAATTATTATACAAGTACTTTCTTGGTATGCTTGATATGCATGCCATTTGGCAATAAAATATGCACATTACCAATCTGTCATATATGCATCCATCATCCTATATTACAACATCAAACGAGCTACGGCCACGTTAAATATACATATATATCTATGCACAATAAATTATAAAACATAAATAACAACTTTTTGGTGCAGCCAAAAGTAATTTTATGTTTGCTATGTATAGTATGGTACCACAAAACAGGTTTTGTCTAACCAACCTTCCATCGTATCAGCTTGTGGTCTGTCCCAGCGCTTGGCATCATGGGAAAAGACCACCATACTTTCTCAGTCCGGTTTTGAATTCAATCAATGTAAGTCGCTTACAGTTTTCTTGACCACTGCCTCCTCTCCTCCACTCCTACTTGTGGGACCTCATTTACAATTATAACTGTTTATAATTACTTTCCTCAAAGTGTCTATATGTATTATGATGTTTTGTACACATACAAAGTGTATTGGCTTGTATCCCCTCACATTTGATGTCGTATGACATGTGGCCCCTCACCCTTGATGTCGTAGATTAGCACTTGGATGTAACGTGTGTGTGTGTGTGTGTGTGTGTGTGTGTGTGTGTGTGTGTGTGTGTGTGTGTGTGTGTGTGTGTGTGTGTTACGTATTGTCTATGTGTGTACAGCAATAGTGTTTGTGCACATTTCATTATATACAAGTACTTTCTTGGTATGCTTCATATGCATACCATTTGGTAATAAGATATGCCCATTACCAACCTTTTATATATACATCCATCGTCCTTTCGTCCAATATCAAATGAGTTACGGCCTCGTTAAATATACATAGATCTTTCTGCAAAGTACATGACAAAACATAAGTGTAACGAGTGCATGGGCAATGGACATAGTCACAACGCTGTCTCATTTTATCTTAATATTATTTATTATCATTTTTTAATGTAGAGTACGATAGTGTTTTTAATCAAACGAGCTACGGCCACGTTAAATATACATATATCTATCTGCACAATACATAACAAAACAAGTGTAAAGAGTGCGTGGGCAACGGACACATATTTCACCTTAATATTATTTATTATAATTTGTTATGTACAATACGATAGTCTTTTTAATCAACTTGGCAAAGAGGAATGTTGTTTTACGAGTTGTAAGTGCGTCATAGTTGTCGTTCCTATTTCGACAGAGACGTGGGCGTCGAACACGTGGAACAGTATAAAGACGTAGACATCGTCGATTGCGTCGTCTCAGTTACTCGCTGGTGCAGGGAACTTGTGGCAAAGGAGACTATCGACTTAATGCGACCACGAGCAGGTATTGTTGTTATTTCTTAGTAGACCCGTTTAGACCAAGCAGCTGTCGATTCTGTAAACGCACGAGGCAGTGTAAACTTTACATTTGGATCTGTTAGTTACTAACATCCTGACGTCGCTCCATCTTCCGTTGACTAGCTGTAGATTATAGTCTACGATCTAGAGCCAGTTACTTTTCAGTTGTCCCTTCTTCTTCGACCAGCTGTTGGTGGCGATTCTCAACTTTAGTTGCCATTTGTTGAAATTGCTTCAGGGATGATGGATACCTTTTGGATTTTAAGAAACGACAAGCACGTTGCAAGAACAAGAAAACAAACAAAATGTTTGCTTATCTTCTTTTTGAGGTAAATCGATGTAACTACACATGACGTAAACGAAGTGCACGCCTCATTTTACAAGAACGTAGAGCAATTGCTACGCATACTCTTGACATGTTTTCAGGGAAAACTACAAGTTTGTTGAACACTGATTCTAAACACATCACGTGTAGAGCATCGATACGTTAAATCAGCAACTCGCTCAGCAGCGATATGTAATACCAAGTCGTGTAGACAGTGTTAGAATGATGCGAACGTCAACCTATTTCAAAGTGACTGAAATACTTTCTAGCGAAATTGTATCGACGTTGACATGAACTGTTCTATCGAGGGATAATTGAATGGTTTATAGCTGTCCTGTGGATAAAACTAAGAGGTAAACATAAAAACTTTATTTTGAAACAGTATACTCGTAATAATACAATTAAAAAGTATGACAAATTCAATGGTAGATATAGTAGTAGACCTAGTGGTGTGGTGCGTGCACAGGTCTGTGTGATGCGTCTAGTGTCGCAGCGTAGTGAGTAGCTTGTAGTGCATGCGCTTCTTGTTCTCGCTTTCAGTTGCGAACGCCAGCTAGCCCCTTCACGGGGGCGAAAAGGGACATATGTGCGCAAGCGTCCCGTGCTGGTACATAGCCTCTCCATAGACAAGACAAGATGATCTCCTTGTGGTACACTGCAGTGACTTGGCACCTTACGGCCCCATGCTAACATGCTAGGGATCTAGGAGAGGGACAACTCTGATTTAAAAACCTGGGTAGACGCAACTCATTATCGTGGACAGGCAGTGGGTGTAGGAGAAGGACAACTCTGAATTCAAACCATGGGCAGATCAAGTCCACTAGTCATGGAAGACATTGACCTACGGGAAGGAAAACATGGAAGACAAACCCACCACATGGGTCAGCATGGGCAGCACCATGTGGCTCGAATAAATTACCTCAATTATATGCTATGTCACTTAGTAATTACGAGATTGGCTGCGTGCGGGGGAACCGAAGCGCTGGGACCCAGGCACCATCGAGACATTTACAAAGACCTGGGGCCGGTTTCATGAAGCGTACTTAAAGTTACGCAATTACTTAGCGTCACGTGTTTGCGTAAACTCCTATGTTCGCTTATATTAAAAATCACGTCATTTACTAAGACAATCATCTTAGCGTTAAGAACGTTCTTAGCCGCTTCATGAAACCGGCCCCTGGAGGGTCGAACAGCCGGCATCGACTCTCAAGCAAAGTCCGGATTGCCACACTCAATGTGGAAACACTGACGGAGAAGTGGAGGTGGTGGAGCTAATGAAGAGGCGGCAACTGTCAGTGATAGGGGTACAAGAAACCAAGTGGAAAGGGGACCAGGGCAATGGATCTGGGAGATGGGTTTAAGATGCTGCATGCAGGGGGAGATGGAAGGACGAATGGAGTGGGAGTGATTATGAAGGAGGAATACAGCAAGGAAGTCATCAGGGTGAAACGATGGGAAGGCAGGATAATTGCAGTGTAGATGTTAGTTGGAGGAGAGATGATGTGCATACTATCGGGCTACGCACCACAGTCAGAGAGAACTCAAGAAGACAAGGATGCATTCCGAAACAACCTGGAAGAAGTTATTGGGCATGTGGAGCCATAGACAATGTTGGTTGTGGCAGGCGATCTAAATGCACATGTAGGAAAGAGATAGAACAGTGAGGATACCTTAGAAAAGTACGGATATGGAACGAGAAACAAGAGAGGGACAAGATCTGGTCGGGATGCTAGGGAGAAATCAGCTAGTGGTAGTAAACTCCTTCTATAAGAAGAAGGAATAACACAAGATCACATACATAAGTGGAAACAACAGAACAGAGATAGATCTGCTGATTGTTAGAAGCAGCCAGTTGAACAAGGTTAGGGACTGCAAAGTTCTGGCAGGAGAGCACATAACGAGCCAACATAAACCAGTGGTTTATGAAATTTGGATAGGAAGAGGCAAACAGAGAAGGGGAAAACAAAGACAGGTAATCAAATGGTGGAAATGTGAAGGAGATGTGATGGCTTAATACTAAACTGAAGTAAAGAGGAAGTTCAGGCTACTCCAAGAACAAAGGGAGGATGTGGAATCAGAGGGGAAAGCAGTTAAGGAAGGCTTTGTTAGAACAGCTGAGGAGATATGTGGCCGAACATCAGGAAAGCGCACACAAAGTCGAAAGAAGAAAGAACAGTGGTGGTGGAATCAGGAAGTTGAACAAGCAATACGAAAAAAGGAGGCACTGAAGTGTTTGGAAGAAGCGGGTAATGAAGAAAAGACAAGGTTGAAGCAGAACTACCGGAAGAAGAAGATGGCAGCAAATTAGGCAGTTGCTAAAGCAAAAGATGAAAGACAACAGGAATTATATGATAGGATTGAAGAAGATGGAGGGAAAAAACTGATCTTAAAACTTGCCAGGGATAGAGACAGAGACAGCAAAGATACTATATGAACATCAGCAATGAAGAGAAGCGACGGGACACTGGTCACTGGAACAAAACAAGTGCTGGATGTTTGGGAGGAGTACATCAAGAAACTACTAAATCCGGAGGAAGAATATGAGATAGAGATACCTTATACTGTAAGGAGAGAGAGCTAGAGGTGAGGACAATAACAGAAGAAGAGGTGCAGAAAGCAGTAAAGAAGATGGAAATAGGAAAGGCTGTAGGGTTGAATGAACTCTCAGTGGAAATGGTGAAAGCAAACAGAGTAGTTGGAATAAAATGGCTGACGAGGCTGTCTAATGTGTGCTTCACAGCAGGACAGATACCACCAGAGTGGCGAAGTGGAGTGATTGTGCTGATATGGAAGAGGAAAGGGGGCATCCATGACCCAGGGAGATACAGAGGCGTCACATTACTGAACCAAGCCCTGACATTGTTGGAAAGGATACTGGATGCTAGGGTGAGGCTTACAGTGGAGAGCAAAATCGGAGAGAATCAGCTGGGATTTAGGAAAGGGAGAGGAACCGATGATAGATTGTTTGACATCAGACACATTATCGAGAAGAAGAGAGAACTTAAAAAGGATGTAGCATTCGGTTTTGTAGATCTGGAAAAGGCATTTGACACCGTGCCGAGAGAAAACGCCTTTGCAGTCATGATATGGATGGAGGTTGGAGAAGCAGAAGCCAGAATGTTGGAGGAAATGTACAAGGAGACAACAGCGGTAGTGAGAAGGATAAACATCGGAACAATTTGGAGTAGGATTCAGACAAGGAAGTGCCTTGAGTCCCCTGCTTTTCATTATGGTGACGAACCTGATCAATGGAAAGATATCGAGGCAGGAAGAACTTAAGAAGATACTGTATGCAGACGACCTAGCAGTGGTGGCTGATAACAAAGACGAACTACATAAAGCATTGCAAGAATGGAGTGACACCTTCAGAAAACACGGCCTCCGAATGAATGTGGAGAAGACTGAAGTAATGTGGATAGGTGAACAGGAGGTAGATCTGCATGCAGTTGTTGACGGAAATACCATTAAACAAGTGAGCAGCGTTGTATACCTGGGAGGTACAGTGTGTGAGGATAGAAGAAGTAGTAAAGAAATACAGAGGAGGGTGCAAACAGGAGCAGCAGCATGGAAGAGGGTAGAAGGCATTATGTAGGACAGAAAACTGAACAAACAACTGAAAGGAAAAGTGTTGGAAGCCAGCGTTGTACCAGCCTGTATATATGGGTTGGGAACACTGCCACTGACAGAGAGACAGGAGGAGAAACTACAGGTAGCAGAAAACAACTGGGTCAGAAGAATATGTAGAGTAACGCGAGAGGATAGAAGGAAGATGAAGGAATTGAGAGAGGAGATTGGAATGAAAAAACACCTAAAGTGGAAAGTAACCGGTAACAGAATGAGATGGGCGGGACATGTGCATAGAATGGGTGAAGATAGACTGGCGAAAAGAGCATGGAAAGTAGAAGAGGGTGGCAAGCGAAGGAGAGGAAGACCAAGGCTGAGATGGAACGACAGCGTAAAAAGAGACCTGGGGAGGGCTGGCGTGAATAGCCATGAATGGACGGTCATTGCGGATGAGAGAGAGAGGTGGAAAGAACTGATAAGAAAAGTAGAAGAAGCTACCAAGTGACGTGGACCCCACCCCGCAAGGGAGCAAGGGGAAGAAGAAGAATATATAGTAGTAGACGTAGGCGAGTAAGTCTTGGCTTAAGTGTTATTTTGTGACAATCAGACGAACGCAGCCATGCGGAACCAAATGCTACTCCTGGGAGCGGTTCTTCTTCTTGGTGCCATAGATGTGACGTCACCGTACAGAGTGTGGAAGTTGGCCCAAGCTAACGGCAAATTCGGCCTCAGCCTGTACCGCAAAGTGATCAAACACAACAACTGAGATTAATAGTTTTTTTCCTTCGTTCAGGTGAGACAGTTTAGAATGGTTATGAATTTTCTAAAAATAAAATGAATGTGAAGCAATGCTGTGATGTCTTGAGCCACATTTTAGCAACACGGCTGCTCGGTTAAAGTGGATAAATACATTATATTTGAAAACCGTGAAGACACCACAGAATCAAACATACAGTGCAAATTTATATAAAATAAACGGAATATATACATAGTACCAAAAAGACAGAAACAAATAACAAGAAAAAAATTGCTGTGGGATGGGCCACTACTACTAAGATAACAGTTGGTCGGTATCATAGGAGCCACCAGAAAATTTAAAAAGATGAATTCTTCATGTTTCTAATCCTAAGATTTATAAAAACAAAAATAAATAGAAATATTGATATATGATTAACCTTTTTATTGTCTTTCTCTTACGTACAGTGTGTGATGATTGTTTTGTTGTTAATAGGGGGATATGCATGATAGGTAATGCACATACACACACACATACACACACACACACACACATACACACACAAACACACACACACCATCACACACATACACACGCACACACACTTAAACACACCTACACGCCTTCGTTCGTCGAGTGTGGAAGTTGTCCCAATATAACATATATGGTATACAATCACACACACACACACACACACACACACACACACACACACACACACACACACACACACACACACACACACACACACACACACACACACACACACACACACACACACACACACACACACACACACACACACACACACACACACACACATTCAAACACACCTACACGCCTTCGTACAGAAGACGTTGCCCAAGATAACGGCACATTCGCTTTCTGCTTCTACAGCAAGGTGATCGACGACACCAACGGGAAGTATGTGTTTTTCTCTCCATTCAGGTGAGACAGTTTAGTATGGTCCCAACATTTCAAAATAACAAAATAAATGTGAAACAATGCTGTGATGTTTTGAGCCACAATTTAGCAACACGGCTGCTCAGTTAAAATATATTAATATACACTCTATCTGAAAACCGTGACTACACCACCTAATCAACAACTATGATGGTTTATGTACATTATTTCCGTCAAAAAGGATGCAATCAATGAACGTCGACGTCTTGAAATGACGGTTACGTGGTAACACATCACTGAAATGACACAAATCGAAACAGCACGACATTTTGACGGACTTTAATCATGTTCTTTATGTCTACATGTGAGCATACACAAACGCACATCATGAAATGTCGACGTTTGCAAAAACGGGCGCCCACCAACGAAGGCAATCGTTCTGCGATTAATCAGCAGCCTAAAATAAAATAGGGCAACGACAAAAAGTTTGATATGACTGGATTTGACACAATGATTGTGTATTAGCAGCATTGTGGTTGTTGAGATGCATA
Organism: Escarpia spicata; assembly: GCA_963995525.1. Lineage (NCBI taxonomy): Eukaryota > Metazoa > Annelida > Polychaeta > Sabellida > Siboglinidae > Escarpia > Escarpia spicata. Next base: position 30,643,042 of record OZ023218.1, read on the forward strand.
CGTCGGATTAGTTTAATTTTCTCAAATTAGGTTTCCTACTGTCTTGTTAGACAATGGTTTGCGCCGTGATTATCAATACCAATGTGTACATCGCCTGGAGTGGCTTGAGAGTACCACTCTGGCATGGCAGGCTCTGCCACACTTGTAGCAGACATAGGCAGTTGGTTGAGAAAAAATGCATAATGCTGTTTGTATCGATACCTGCCATCTTCATGCTCCGTTTGCAGGTGGCTTTGTAGCGCAGCCATGAACGGCCAATAGTACGTGTACCAGTGATAAGTTCACCATACAGTACTATATACATCAGTCTACATACGACCGTCAACCACTCGGTGAAGATGGCCGAACAATCTCAGGCATGGCTTGCTTAACAGCGTGTATAAGCTGAAAAACGAACCACTTTCCAGGACCTCTGTATTCTATGATTACAATATTATTGGTGACGACACAAAATAAGAGGTCATGGAAGCGAGATTACGATCTTTTTTGTTGACTTAAATGCCTAGGCCAACTTGACTATTCGCTATCCTCCTGGATGTAACACTCCTCCATTCTGTCCTGTCTAGCGGACACCGCTCTGCTGTTAAAAGCGGTAGTCCCGTGCCTTGTCTAACTTGGTCACTCCATCTCTTCCGTGGCCTTCCTCGTTTTCATGTGTCAAAATACGGCAATGCCTTGGTTTGTTCAACGGTAATCGTATGTGTGCTAGTTAAAACTAATACACAATAATTGTATTTCTCACAAAGTGCCTGTATCCAGGTGGACAGGTCGACGACATACCACTTTTGCCTTCGATGCATCCCGTCGAGGGTTCAGTCCAGGACACCGAGCAACACGTGGTAGATGTCGAAAAGCGGCAAAATATGGCCATCAATTCAGGGCGAAGGAATTTGAACAGTTCCAGGTTTAAACGTTCTATAAATGCGTCTGTTTCCCATTTCTCTTCGAATACCAAGTTTTCACTGAGCTTGATGAACCAAAAAAGTTGTGTCTCACCTCTCGCTTTGTCGTGTTTCCCCGAGAACAACAATGTATGACAATTCGCCAAGTATACATTCCTGTTAGGTGTTTGACGGGCGGTGCAGCGGCGAATCTTTTGAAGGAAAACAAGTATTCTGATTTCTCACGGTGGTTACTCCCGTGTCTTGATAGAACTCCGGCTTTGACCGGGAACAAAAGCACAGAAATTGCGAACATGTACCCATGTGTCTTGTCATTAGCAGACTACAAACTAACATCAGAATAAAACCTTTGAAGAAAACAAGATTATATTTGATCAGTTACAATACAAGTTACGATCAACCATAACAAGTAAAAAATTAATAGCAATATCAGAATAATGAAGACGTGCACATCATTGTAGGAAATGTTAGCGCAAGTGAAATTGTACTTACCAAATACTTACAACAAACGCAATCAGCGTCGTCGCGAAACTATTAATTTACACACATACAAATGTAGTTTAACAGATTTCGAATAAATCTAACGATTGTTCAAGTTTTAAGAAAAACAGAAAGAATGTTCCACCTTTATGGCGACAACAATTTCGAAAATGAACGAACGCGAAATTAACAATCAAGCGTCCCCCGCGCACGTTTTTGTTACGTCAAAACGGAAAAACACGGTTCGTAAAGATGAATGAAAAGGTATTGCAATTGAATTGGGAGTATGTGTTTATGGCAAGATGGCTTAATGAGACGTCCTTACAAAAGTTAGCTCATTAGTGTACGACATTAGTTGAACGTGGAGTATTATTAGGTTGCCTCAATACACGCCGCCGTCCCAGATATAACATCATATCATAATAGTAGAGTCGCTTAGGGAATTGATCATGACATACTGCACTAAAACACAAACAGTACAGTTGTACCTAAGGCTGAGGCTTAGGACCATGAATAACTTTTTAGGAGGGGGCTGCCAAATTGCGAAAGGTCGATGTCAGATCAAGGTCAAAACACATATAAAAAAGAGCAAATACATGTATACATATTATTTGATTAAGGGGACAGGCTGCAGGATAGGTCCTTTTCACCAATTTTGTTATTACATGCAATCCCACAAGTTTCTTAAAATGTTGGTATGTGTGCATTTCCAATAAATCGTCAGGAAAAAATTGAGTGTCACGTAAGTGCTTTGGAAATAGCGGCCGTCTTGTTTTCAGTGCCTGCCACAGAGGCGTGACTAAGCACTGGAGAAAAAACAATAAAACTATAAAAGACCTGATGCCCGCCAAATATAAATTTGTACATCTTCCTCGAAAAAATCGCTGCGGTGGTGGTAACGGCCTTGTTTACCGTTCGAGTTTCAATGTGGTTGTTAACCGACGTGATGATGTGAAATTTGCCGAGTTCATGGATGTTGATGTTTCATCATCGGGAAGCTCCATGAAATTTGTCGTTTACCGTCCACCTCCGTCGAAAAAGAATAAACATTCGTACGCTGACTTTCTCGTTGAATTTGCTGGTTTCGTCGAGCACTACGCCCTGATGACCTCCCGTTTTGCGATTGTCGGTGATTTCAACATGCACTGGGACCAGCCATATGGAGAAGCCGGTCATTCTGCAGAAAACGATCACATACCGAAAGTACAACAATATTGATAAGGCTACGTTTCGTAATGACATCGCATCGTCGCTTCTGACCACAATTCCATCTGTCAAACAAACAACGACTGAACTTGCAGATCACTACACTATGGTTTTGACCAAACCTACCGAGAAGCTCGCACCACTACATATGTATCGTATCGCTGATCGTCCACTCGTACCTTGGTGCAACGAGAAGGTGATCAAAGCCAAGCAAATTCGACGACAGCGTGAACGGAAATGGCGTCACACATCACTTCAAGTGCATTGCGAAATGTATATGCGCACAGGTAAAGAGGACAATCAAAGAAGCTATGTCTGACTACTATGCTTCTGAGATAGAACAGTGCGGGAGTGACAACAGGTGACTGTATCGTCTGCTAAACGGACTGCTGCAGCGAAGAAAGTCTCAATATCTACCAGCTAACGACAACATCCAAGATCTCGAAACTAGTTTCTCAAACTTCTTCTCTGCGAAAATCGAGACGATTTGTGTGGCGCTACACACCCAGCCTACACTCACGTCCATCACTATCACAGACCGCCATCCAGCACCCTGCGTGTCACAACTTCAATCATTTCCGATTGCGACTACATCAGACATCCGCAATCTGCTCAACAAATTACCAACAACATCGTGCGCGCTCGATCCCCTACCAACATGGCTGCTGAAAGAAGTCAGTGACAACTTAGTACCGTTCCTGACGCAACTCGTCAACTCATCGTGGCATCTCGTGTTGTTCCATGCTGCCTGAAACATGCCAACGTCAACCCTGTGCTTAAGAAGGCAAATCTCGATCAGGACAATATGGACAATTATAGACCAGTATCAAACCTGCTTTTATGTCAAAGCTACTCTAAAGGTACGTTGCACGCTGTCTGGTCGACCACATGACTGATAACAATCTTCTTGAACGATACCAACCAGCCTACAATTCGCATCACTCCACGGAAACTGCGCTAGTTCTTGTACAGAATGACACCCTCGAGGCGCTAGACCGGCGGTATGGAGACATCCTGGTTCTACTTGACATGTCGGCCGCCTTTGACACAGTTGACCATGAAATTCTGTTTAGCCGATTAGAACAACTCTTCGGAATAGCTGGTTCCGTGACAGCATGGACGCGATCATATCTAACTGACCGGTCGCAGTCAGTAAATATACCAGGAGGCGCTTCCAGTAAAACCAGCGTCGCTTGTGGCGTCCCTCAATGATCGGTGATATCATTAGAAGACGCAACCTGGGCTTCCATCTCTACGCTGACGATACCCAGATATACATCAAATTTGAGATGAGCAAAACCAACAGAATGTTGTCTTGACGCCGAATTGAGCATCAACGACGTCCGCGTGTGGATGGTCGATAAAGCAATTCTGTTACTGACGTTTCGTGCTCAACACGGACTGGCACCAGCTTACATCACCGACCTACTCCATGAACAAAGAGCTACTCGAGTGTTGCGTTCAACTACAAACAATGACTTGCACGTGCCACTATCTCGCAACCGATACGGCGACAGGACATTCTCGGTGTCTGCTCCACGACTGTGGAATTCACTTCCAAGCGAGATGAAAACAACCTGTTGCCTTGTGACTTTCAAACGACTTTTGAAAACCCTTTTTATCCGGGTTGCTTACGCAACATAGGCGTCACCAGTCAGTTGATACATTTTTTATTATCTTGTACATGTTTTAAAACTAATTTTACATAATCTTTACTGGTTTATTATAAATACACCTTTACTTTCAAGGATCATATTTAGCTGTTACTTATTTTGTTTAAATTTGTGTATATATTGTCATTTATTTTAACAAATTTAGTATTATTAATTTTATGAAACTTATTAATGTTCTGCATATGTAAATATTTATACATATATATATATATATATAATTATATATTGTCTTCGAATGGATTTGTGTAAATTTACGGCGCTGTGTAATTGTTCTTTTTCTTATCATTATTAAAACTGTAAATCTCACGCTTACTTAAAATAAAATAAAACTTATGCACAGGTTGATATATTTATTCTCATACACATGCGGATGGCGTAAAGCTTTCCTAAAATCCGCCGTGAGGTTATTCTTCTTATCATCGTTAGTGATGTGTATCAAATGTTGTTTTTCGTTTGTTTATAAGTAATAGTGTGGCCACCTAGTGTCTTTTTAAGAAACATCAGTGCTGCCATATGGTGTCCATTTGGGGAACTGAGCCTCCCGTATATTTCCCAACTCAACTTGACAGCTCTCGTCCACCGCCAGAGTGCATATAGTTTATTTCTGATATTTATTAATTATTGAAATTAACATAAAGATTATATTCAGATACCCATGACAAAAACTGACACATATGCACATTTCCTTAGGGCTGACTAATATATAAATAGTGTGGTTGCGAATAAATTCATGAACAACAATGACTGCGGGTCAATAATTCGGGTCAATTTTATGAATATGAAATATACAAAACGTCTAGGATGCACATACTAATTATATCAATTTCAAGGCATTGTTGATGCACAATCAACAACAACGTCTATAAATGTACAGCCTAATACTGGGCTCTCAGGTTCAGCCTAATCAACACAGTCATTGAGTCAATGTCGCTATCAGCAACACTATTAGAAGACGTGCCGGCACTGTCAGTGTTGTCCGATGTGTCAGTAGCCACATCAAAACTGTTGCTACCAATAGTTGATGAGCCGCTGCCGGTGTTTTCTGACATATTGATCGCAGCCTTCTGGACTTCGTCAAGCAAGTCGAACTTTCGTTTAGGAGATGAGACGACTCTCTGAATGACAGCACCAGTATAAAGCAACATCGTCACCGCCGCCAGCGTCAATGCTGACACCAACTTCAACTGCTGCTCGCCGTCGTTCCCGGGTAATCGTGCTTAGTTTTTCCATAGATTAAAACATTGTTTATGTATGGCTTTTTCTAGTTTTGTTTCCAGCGCTCGACATCTTTCTATTAACTGACTAGTCAGTATACATATGTGTGTGTGTGTGCGCGCGCGTGTGTGTGTATGTGTGTGTAATATATATTACTTAGTTACAATGTTATGAGCCAAACCGACCTTTCCATATATATGCTGGCAGTGAGCCTGAGAGTGGTCACTGCCAGGGTGCGTGTCGTCCTCAGTGGTTATTTTAGGTCCCAAGTTGAGACGGGATCGACATTAACGTGATATCCGAGTCGCGAGGGATACACATACTCCAAAGCTGAGACCCGTTTACACCAAATGTCATACCTGTCCGGTCAGGGTTTTGGACTTAGTGCGCTGGCATGCCAGGCGGATGTGCTAATATAAGCACTACACTATCGCGTTGTTGTCATACTCGCACATGTATACGTAGTTGTAGCAAATAAAGTGAACGCACTGTCAAAATGATTCCCGGAAAGTCGCCTTGTAAATCACGAGCGTTCGAGGGGCTGTGCCGTTGCAATGGTACATAAGTGTGTCACGATACATCGCGAGGTTCCGCACGAGTTTAGCAAACTGTAGTCGACATGCACTATTAGTATTATCGCCCACTTAGTTCCGCGTAGCGAAAGCCAGTAAACAATTTTCGACTCATAGTTTATCGATTTAGTTTAGCTTTATTACTTACGTTATGGCATTGTCTCTTCAGTTTTATATGAATTATACATACGAATAAAAAATGCTACGAAAGAGTCAGGCTGCGGTTGACGGTGATCACATATTTAAATTTATTTTTGATCCTGAAGTTTTCCACGTTGAGTCCGTTGTGCAAGTATCGATGAGGGACACGTCTTAGAGAGTAACGGTAAGTCCATAATCGAACATATTGATGAGACATGGTAGACTTTGGCTTTAAAGAAACATCTCTAAGGCTTGGGCCTGTCAATGGCAATGCCCTAACTGTAAGACTAATTAAGTATAATGACTCAGACATTATTATATTGTTTTGGAATTGACTCTGGTAAAAATGCTTTTAATGATGACTTATCTTCTTCTAGATACTATTTCCGCCCGCCTACCTATAAAGATATACATAAATGTCTTAAAATAATACACTTCAATGCAAGAAGTTTAAATGCAAATTTCAAGCAAATTGAAGCGTATATAGACAACTTAAACATGGTGTTTGATGTAATTGCAATCTCAGAAACGTGGAATGAGCCTGCAGCATTCCATCAGTATAATATGCCAAAGTATCATTCTTGTCAAGTCGATAGAGAAATTGTAAGAGGAGGTGGTGTTGCTATCTAGCTGTGCACAAGGAAATCATTTTACAAACGTCCAAAGCAAATCCTTAGCTGTAAACGGTATATTTGAATGTGTTACAGTCGAACTGGCAATAGAATAAAACAAATGCAATCGTAAGGAAACATAGACAATTTTAAAAACAATTATTCATAAAGTGAATCTTCTTATCATGACTACTTTGTAAATGATGGCATAACAAGTACAGATAAAAATGACATAGCAGACGGTTTTAACACCTTTTTTTGGCCAGCAATTAGCTGATAAAATAAATCCCCTTATAAATGGTGTCAGTTCATGACTATAATAATAACAGAACTAAAAACAGTATGTTCCTAAACCCGATCATTGAAGTAGAGGTAATTAACACTGTTAATGCATGCAAAAACAAATCATCTATGGATAGTAATGATATAAACATGGTTATCATAAAAAAGTTATACAACCCACCACTAGGCCGTTGACAGCTGTATTTAACAAATAATTTGAAACTGGAATTTTTCCTTCTAGCATGAAAGTAGCAAAAATTATTCCAATATTTATAAATGGTTCAAGAGTATAATTAAATAATTATAGACCAATATCTCTGTTGTGCCAGTTCTAAAACATACTCGAACAATTGTATAATAACAGACTTGACCAATTTATAGATAATAACAATGTCCTGTCAAAGAGCCAATATGGTTTTCGACCATCAATGTCCATTTCACATGCATTGCTTGATTTGGTGGAATAAATTAATACATCATTAGATAAAACGAAACACACATTAGGTGTCTTCATTGACTTAACAAAGGCATTTGACACAGTAAATCATTCTAAGTAAGACAAAATTCCATGGAATTTTGATTGACGAAAAGCTTGATTGGAAAAAACCATATAAATTGTGTCAAGACTAACCTGTCCAGAGTAATTGGAGTAATGTACAGGGCAAGTCAATTCCTATTATTCACTGTTTTTACCAATACTTAGTTATTGCTGTGAAATTTGGGGAACCACATATAGTACCACTGTCTACTGTATTACTAGACTACAAAAAGGGTGGTTAGATTAATGTGTGGAGTCAACAGATTGTGTCACACTAATATGTTATTTCACCAATATCAAATGTGTGGCGGCCTAGGAAAACCAGTCATATTGAAAAAAAATGTGTATTTGTATTTAAGAAATGGAAAGCAACACTATTTCCAATTCCAATACAGTTTACTGTATTCAACTATTCCCACTAGAACCAAAGTTACAAGAATTTAAAGAGGGCCCCTATCAAAAATTAGTTCAGGAGAAAAATCAGTTTTAATGTCAAAAGTCATTATTCACATGAAAACAAAACTTCATGATGGTATAACAAAATATATACTGCTATTACCATATACAATCCAGTGAAGCAAATGTAGCTGTGTTTGTTAGCTTTAGCTTACAGAAATAATTATTAAATTATGATATCTACTTTTAAAGTTATAAGAATTTAAAGAGGGCACCCGTGAAACATTATTGCAGGAGAAAGTTGTAGTTGTTTTTTTAGCAAAAATGTATATTACTAATCAACAAGCAAGAGGTAAGAAACTCTTCCTTGAATATTTGGCTAGCTCTGAAAAAAACTGTTGTCGTTTGGCTCTGAAGAGATGCGTTTGTGTTTTTCCATCTCATCTTGCGCCTCGAGTCGTCATCAACAGTTTCATTGTCACCAATGACAAATCCGCTCATTTCCTCTGCCAGCTCCGGGGCAAAGTCGGGTAATCCAGCATCTTCTTGGCCTTTATTATTAACACTATTAACCGCTCTTTTTACCTAATGTTTCGACGCTGCCGTATTCTTTTCATCATTCCCATCATCGTAGACACAAAACCGAACTGTATTTGTTAAAATTATTGTCTTTGGGGGACTTTTATGCAACAAAACAGCACTGTTTGACAGGTGCGTGTTTTGTTAATATGAAAATCATCCGAAATATACTCCAAACGTGTCGCGGTGCCATCACAACCGGAAAGGCGATGCCACTAACGCATATACAGTCCTGCTTTACACATGCATTCTGAAATCTCATTGAAATGTTGAATTTATAGAAAAAATATATATAAATAGGTATTTTAATGTTAAAAACGCGAAAAATGGACAGCTAAAACACAATTTCACTGACAATTATCTCGACAACAGTGTCATGAAACAGACTAAATTATGATGGTTTTAATTTTAAACATTACCGAAAAATATGTAATTTCTTCAGAAATAATTTAATCGGATCTGTAATCATTATGTACGACTACAGAGAGTCACTCTGTAATCATTGTGTATGATTACAGAGTGGCAAAATGTTCTGCATTGTTAACACGCAATTCAGCAATGTGGCAAACTCTTTTGTGAAATAGTGGTTGGCTCTGAAAAGAACAGTATTGTTTGGCTCTGGAAAGAGCCGTTTAGTTTCTTCTTCGGGTGCAGCTGTCAGGGTTACTGGTCACGAATGCACACACGTAGTGCCGACAGACGCTTTCGGCGGTTCCTGTGCTGCTATAACCACAGGAATTCGTGTACGTACGTGCCGAAAAGAGGTCGAGATGTGCCGAATTGCCTTCTTAGCTTTCTCTTTGCTCGCAATAACACTTGACGGATCTATTCTCCGCCAAAAACTAATTTACTTTGGCCACTTCATGCGATCATCACATCAGGAAAAAGTCATCATGCTGGGAATGACTGAGGGAAAGAGGAAAAGAGGTCTACCCAGAACCAGGTGGCTAGAGGAAATTAAAAACGAAACGACCGTGACGCTTGAACAATTCAGCCAGGCAACATAAGACAGGCGAGAATGGAGGAGGATATGCTGGAGAGACGCCAAACGTCTTGGCGGCAAAAGGTGACACGGCAACACGTCTGCGGTGGCACATTCCACAGGTCTGGGGGACACCACTCTAGCGCTAACACAGCGCGGCAAAATTCGAAAGGTCTAGAAAGACACATGTCCCTGGCTCCTCTGGACATACCTATGTTCACTGTTACTCTATATCCGCGTGCTCCCATAGCATGTACACATTTCACATAATATAGTTTGCATATTTCATGTTTGCAGTATTATGCATCACAATTGTGACAACATCAACATTTCTGATGCAATATTTCTATACGTAGGCCTACCGTATAATTACGTGTTTAGTAGACCAACAATTTAATAAACCGTCAGTCAATGGGCCTGTAAGTGTGTTACGATACATGACGAGATTCAGCGCGAATGGAACCGACTGGCGAGAGGAAGTAACTCGGCACCTGCACCTGCCACCATATCTTATAACTATATATATATATATATACATATATAGTTATAATATATATATATATATGAACTGCCGCCTTCATCATATATATATATATATATATATATATATATATATATATATATATATATATATGATGAAGGCGGCAGCTCCTGATGGATTGCTAACGAAATCAAACACGTCCAAACCAGCGTAGTACTTTTTGGATAGGAGTCTCTTATACGGCTTTCGAATATTGAATTTTCTTTGGGCAAAAAGCCGATTAGCGACTGCGAGAGTATATTGCCCTTTCGCCTTGTTTAGCGAGGTCAGAGTGGAACGGAAGGTATTGTGGAGGTTGAACCGCCGTGGTCTGAATCCGAGCACACGACTCATCTGTGATGCTGTTTTACCGCGGGCCCCTGAGTACGTCATCGCTAAAACTGTCGATATACTGCAATAAGAGTAATTGCAATCATGGAATGGAATAATAACTATTAGGTTGATCATGCCTGACCGTTTAATGAGTTAACAAATAACCCTTTCATCAGCTCGTTTCCATGCGTGCGTACGTGCGCCAGCGCATGTGTATGCGTGTGAGTACATAAGCCAATGCATATGTGCGTGGGTACGTAACTACATGTTTATATGTAACTGTGTTATTTGTATACATATATATATATATATAATATGGCTGTTGCATCCACCACAAACTGCCTTACGTCAAGTTTCGACGTAAACACATCGCCCGAGCGATATTACAGGTGTCCTGTTATAACCTACGCTAAACTCGATTACTGCAACATTGTTACTTTCAAACCTTCTTCCATCTGTTTGATTTTTTTCCAACAGTCGGAAACAGAAACATTCGCTAGTCTTCTGAGTCATTCCTGTGATTATACTACAACTGAAAAGATGTATCCTATTCCCTATGCAGGCGACAGCGCAAAGGATGTCGCCAGCTAGATTCCTAAGTGAAATCGAGGCGCGAGACTTACAGGACTTATTGAATCACCCCAGTAATACAAATTGATGCAGTAGAAGGTGCAGAAAAACACCACACATGTGATAGTATAAATAGCCAAAGGGCATGTTTCACGCAATATATTCAAATGCACGTGCAATACGCGATTCTTTTATTAATATATTTCCTTTTACAAAGTTTCACGCAACACGCGAAATTAGTACTGTCATAAAAACTGGAGGTTTAAAACAGTGAAAAGCTTTATGCTTCTAATAATGCGGTCTAAGAAATGGTCGGCTTCCAAAGAAACGTCGAACTCTAAAACAAAAACAATATAATGGCATGGACTATCGCTTTAATTATATATATATATATATATATATATATATGCTTGTAGCCGTCCTACAACAACTACAACTAATAAGGATGACATTCCAGCATGCAATGGCACTGGTAGAGTAAGGGGTGTATTTATGGGGCACGGGTGAAATGGTGAAATTAATATTTGTATGCAATAAATGTTGCCGTTTCGTACATACGCACAATAGGCAGTATCATTGAACCAGCAATGCATTCCTTTCATTGGTATGCGCCGTATTCGAGGAGGTGCAGAAAAGGGACATCCTTGTATCTAACCATGAGAGTCGATGAAGAAATGTACGTTTTACAGATTCCAAAGTAACAACATAAATATTGTTAAACTGGATGGGCAGAACAATGGGCACGATCGTACGAGACACGACAGATCGAGGTCGATGGAGGAAATTGGTGCGAGATACCGCGCGGGCGACCAATCATCACGAGTGATGGGATGAGGAAAAGAAGGGCAACTTAAACATATGTACGACCAATACGTTGGAAGCAAGTTGAATGTCGGCAGCAATGGCACCGCAGTCTCTTCCGACTGGAATCGCGCCGACATATGTTGCCATGTGTGTGTGTGTGTGTGTGTGTGTGTGTGTGTGTGTGTGTGTGTGTGTGTGTGTGTGTGTGTGTGTGTGTGTGTGTGTGCGAGTGTATCCCATGTGTGTGTGTGTTTATGTGTGTGTGTTTGTGTGTGTGTGTTTGTGTGTGTGTGTTGTGTGTGTGTGTGTGTGTGTGTGTGTGTGTGTGTGTGTGTGTGTGTGTGTGTGTGTGTGTGTGTGTGTGTGTGTGTGTGTGTGTGTGTGTGTGTGTGTGTGTGTGTGCGTGTGTGCTTGTGTGTGAGGACAACGTCGAATAAAAACATATTTCCTTGGTATACCAAATTATTTTATTCGCTCTATGTCCACCTACTGATACATCGATTCAACAGATCAAGCTCGATTCGATTGTTCTCAAGGTTTCATTAGTCGTCCGAGGAAGAGGATTGAACCTGTCAGATTGTCCCGAATGAGGAAGAGGAAGGGGTGATCAGCAGTGAACGTAGGAGGCTTTGACTTGTTGAAGATGACAACAGTAACTGCGGCAGCTTCTGTACCTTTCTCGTCCACTTTGATGAACGCCTTGTGGATGACTTCATCAACGAACAGTCCACCACCACTGACGATGCCGGAAAAGTCCAAATTATTGAAAGCACTCGTCATACCCATAGCCATCAGAAACATTTTCAGTTCCATCTTCAGGGTCATCTCGAATTTTGGGAAGGTCACGGCAATTCCACGTATTTGCAATTTGGCCACCGCAGAAGTGACTGACTTGTAGTTGATCTTCTTCTCCAAGGAAACCAAACCGTTACGCTTATTCGGCAAGAACACGTACATGGCGAGCCTCTCGCCTTTGTACGGCAAACCCAATATCTGGCAATCCAGATATATGTTGTCGGAGTAAGCGAACTTAGCGGTCAAGTGCATCATGTCGACTATCTTAGTAGGAATAGAATGAAATGTTCCACGCTTAGTATATTTCGGATCGAATGGAATGTTCCAAAAACCTTTGAAGTAGATCGCGTTCGCAAGAACAAGCAAAGCGTTTTTGACTGTAACGGCATTTATTATGTTCTTTATCTTGTTCTTCGTGTTTTGCTTGACCCAATGGTTGATGAAGGCGGCAGCTCCTGATGGATTGCCCGCGAAATCAAGCACGTCCAAACCAGCGAAGTACTTTTTGGATAGGAGTCTCTTATACGACTTTCGAATATTGAATTTTCTTTGGACAAAAAGCCGATTAGCGACTGCGAGAGTATATTGCCCTTCCGCCTTGTTTAACGAGGTCAGAGTGGAACGGAAGGTATTGTGGAGGTTGAACCGCCGTGGTCTGAATCCGAGCACACGACTCATCTGTGATGCTGTTTTACCGCGGGCTCCTGCGTACGTCATCGCTAAAGCTGTCGATATACTGCAATAAGAGTAATTGCAATCATGGAATGGAATAATAAGTAATAGGTTGATCATGCCTGACCGTTTAATGAGTTAACAAATAACCCTTTCATCAGCTCGTTTCCATGCGTGCGTACGTGCGCCAGCGCATGTGTATGCGTGTGAGTATATAAACCAATGCGTATGTGCGTGGGTACGTAACTACATGCTTATATGTAACCGTGTTGTTTGTATACATATGTGTATATTTATGTATATATCTATGTGTGTATGCCTGTATATATGTATGTATGTGTGTGTGTGTGTATATATATATATATATATATGTATGTGTGTGTGTGTATGTATTAATGTACGTATTTGTGTATGTGTGTATTCTTGTATGTATACATGTATGCATCATCTTGCGTGTTTATGTAAGTCATTGTCTTATAACGTACACTGACATTTCACATTTCGTTTTATTTTCGTGGAAAATATAACACTGGTATCTATATATACATACATACATATATATATATATATTTCGTTAGGTAGACAATTCCCAGATACACTGCCGTGTCTATCACACACACGCACACGCGCACACACATACACACGCGCGAACGCGCCGGATATGCTGGGCACGATTCACTTGCTACACAAAATAGTCGTACCTGAAAGGAGAGAAGAAAACGTTCCCCTTCTCTCTGTCAGCGACTTTCTTGTACAGTGTGAAAGCGAACCTTCCGTTCGCTCTTGCCAACAATTTCTTTACGTTCCAGGATGACGTCACATCAAAGGCGACGATACAAAGAATTGCCAAGACGACGACCCACCGGATATGCATCGCTGCCTTCGGCTGTTAACTGAAGAGTCAGATACCAACACAAACTAGTGTGTACGATATGAATATCGTGACTTACAATTTCACAGCTCCAATTTTATGTGCTGCTATAGTTCTAAGTGATTTGATCTTTTGTAGTAGGGGACATGACATTTTCGAAATACTATTTTACAGTAATAGTTTAGTACATTTTATACTCGCAATGGGGTCAATCACAAACAAATTGTAATATAAGTTTGATGATGCTTTTTATTATCCCACACGTTTGCACTGTTGACAATAAGTTATAAGTTAGTCATCAAGAATTTTTTTATTGTATATGATATTGTATATAATGGCTACATTGTTGGCACTATAATTAATTGTTGTAAATACACTGATTTACAAGGAATGCAAGTGGGACGATTAGTTAAATATTAATCGTCTTCTAAACAGATTTTCAAATAATAACAGTGCAGCCACATTATTTCAAAGGCACACACGTATCACAGTTTTAAAGGATTCTTGCCACCCAAGTGAAAAATATATCTCATAGACGTGTTTATTCACTGGGGTAATGTAATGGTTACTTACTCGCCCAACAGTGCAATGTCTTTCCTTTTGAGGATTATTCGGAGGTTCGAGTGTTGGTGTGAACGATATCAGTCACAAACTGAAGAAGAAAAGGATTATAAATGAATCCAGACATATAAGTGTTCATCTTATTAGATGCAGACACATCCATATGTCTTTCTTTCATGTACATCAAACGTTAATACAACTAAATTAATGAACCAAAACGAATTTACATGAACAATGATGGTGTAACTGAACACCAAGTTATATTCAATTTGGTGGGGTGAGAATAACAAATGCAGTGAGACTGCAAGACATGTAAATAATGACAATATTCCACTAAGTGGAGTTGGGTAGATCTGATAATATCAACATATAACATAAACTAAATGTGCCACAAAATATGCTGTTGCAATTTTTTTGAGATTGGACCACAAATTGACTGGACTATAAAAACTTACCTTTATTTTATTTAAACGAATGTGTGTGTGCGTGCATGTGTTTGTGTGTGTGTGTGTGTGTTTGTGTGTATGTGTGTGTATATGTGTGTGTGTGTGTGTGTGTGTGTGTGTGTGTGTGTGTGTGTGTGTGTGTGTGTGTGTGTGTGTGTGTGTGTGTGTGTGTGTGTGTGTGTGTGTGTGCGTTTGCGTGTGTGCATGGAGACATTAAGACATCAAGAAAGATGCGGTTTGAAATTTTTTCAGGAATTTCAACATCTTGAGCGTTAAATTAAAAAATATTATTTTGACATATATTGTTGTTATATGGTAGAGGCTTGCACTCCGAATTTTTCATTACCTATGACGCCGATTGACGTCATTCGGAACGCCGAATCACGTCATTCGCCGTCACAGATACTGAAGAAGACGCCGTGTTAAAGGGGAAATGAAACGATTGAACAACCACAACCCAAACATAAGAACATACCATTTAGAGTACATGTCACCATGATTTGACAAGTACAGCGTCACGGTATATTTTAAATCATTTTTCAAACATAGCTACTATCGGCACAGGGCGCCGCCATCATGCTCCAGGAGCGTGTGGTTGTACATCCGGTTTGATTGGCGAGATGTCTCCCAAAGCTGTATACAGCAATTCGATAGGCGACGCAGCGTAGCTCTCAGAAAAACCGACGAAACGCATACAAACACATAAAAACAGAATAATTTAATGCACTGCGTGGCTACTAGATATACTATAAGTGTTAGTAAGCAACTTTTCACATACTTCCACAGAAGGATTCCAACAGAAAAAAACAAGTTATAGATGATGACTTTGACGTGTTCGCCGGCGGCAAGATTGGCAAAAGTCTGCGGTGGTCACTTTCAAACGCCGATTGCAAGCCTAAATACGAAAGTGACGAGCATAAAAATACATTGAACGTCGAAACATAATTCTTGGTTAAAGTCACAGGTCCATCTTCAGTCGATTTGTTTACATATAACTATGCACCGATGAAGTAAAATTAAACGAAATCGACCTGGAAGCTCGACATTATTGCCTTATTTGGAGGGTGAAGCGGCGCGTAGGAAATAACAAGCCGAAACCAGCTTGTTGTTGCCAAGGTGACTCGGCACTCACGAGTTCCGTCAGGTATCATTACGACCACTATATAGTCCCGCAGTTCTAGTTCAAAGTCTGCATATATACAAATATGACGTATTCAAAATTGAAATGTAATAAGAAATGTGAATGTGATAAAGTACAAATACGTGTGAATACTATGATATAATTGGGAATAATCCGCCGATTTAGTTTACGGCAAGTCGTGCCGGCGTGTTGCTACGTCTGAATACCGCAACGTCTACATCTACGAGTCTATGTTATCGACTTAGTTGCTGGTGGGGGAATAACCTTCAAAATAATTACAAAAATAAATGTCAGCTACCGTAGCCAGTATAACGTTTTGCGAAATAGTGTCGTCATCTATTAATCAACATTAGTCACAGTCCGGACCAAGCCCTGTCAATCATGTATTGTAGGCATTGTCATTGGAATGTATTAATTTAAAAGAAATAGTTAATGACAAATATTGTTGAAGTTGGACTGCTCAAATACTATAAAACGTAACCGCATTTAATTAAGTGACATTACAAGTATTTAAATCCTTAAAAATACTTGTTATACAGTCAATAGCATACAACAAAACACTATAGTCATATCTGATATAATTAGTTATTGGCATAGTAAGTAGGTTCACATCAGTCAACTAAAGTCAATCACCATGTAGGCCTGATACTAATTTATGTGTCTCAAATATTGGCTTGTAACAATGGACCCTGAATTGATGCTCCAGTTTTGAGGCGACAATTTAGCAAGCATGCTATCATACCAACTTTTTTTCCTGATATAGATTGCATGACTGCAAACACCAATGTATGCTTTTAATAACAAGGACATTGTATATAATTTATTGACTTTTGAATGTAAGCCTAACAAGGAAAAAAGGAAATAACGTCACAGGAAAAAGCCACAAAGATTAATAAATATGTATTTTGTATTTATAAAGTTCAAATGTTAAACACATTTGAGTGCACATGCATTTTAATCATGAAAATTAAAGATAACACACATATATCCACTAAAAAAAACCGTTGAAAAAGTCATTTGTAAATCGCACTTGTGCTCCAATTTTAATTAATATTTGCAAGATTGTGTCATTTTGTTCATAATATATAACGGAAGTATCCACACAACCATAGGGCCTAATACCGAGCGCAAGCTTCGAAGGATCCAGCGAAGGATTTAGCACGCGAGATGACATCGTCCCTCGTGGTAATACAAATGTCACTTGTAGTGCTGTCATGCCATCGAACTGTAGTGTCAAAACATAAAGGAAGCCAGTGGTCGTGTCGCCAGTGTGACACTTTGTCGATGCAGTAGTTAATACTGACAATACTGTTGTTCCATTGAACATTCACCATGACCGTGGGTATGCAAAGTTGCCATCGCAGTCTAGCACGCCTTCTCCGACTGACCCTGACCATGGCAGTTCTGTCAATATAGATGCCCTTCGGATGTCCCAGTCTCACTATCACCATCTTCAGACGATTCTGTCTGCAACAGCGAGAAGAGAAACATTGAAGTGAGTGATGCAGAATATGTTGTAGCATGTGACAGCGGTATCACTGATGATGACTCAAGCGGTTCTTACACTAATGGGAAAGAGAGAAAGTTTGTCATCTGTGAGAAAAACATCATTTCACTTTTCTGCACCTGCTAAAACACCAAACTGCAATAAACCACTTATATCAAAGCCTAGCATCACAGTGACTTGATTTGCAGTGGTTGTGACCACAGAATGTGTTGATGGCCACTCGTTCATGTGGCACTCGCAACCCAAGATTGGTAACATTTATGAGAGTAACTTGTTGATACCAAGCGTCCTCTTCCTGACTGGACATTCATTCACTATGTACAATTTGGTCAACCTAATGAACCTATGTGCCTTGTCACCCCGCCAGTGCTACAACATACAGCGGGCATACATACTGCCAGAGATAGAGGACATGCCATTCAGAGGCCATCATGTCTGTCCAGAAAGCTATACTGGACTGTTGCCTACTGTATGATATAGAGAGCGTTATGAAGTGTGTTCACACTGGTGAACTGGAAAGCTTACATGCCCTCTTCCTCAAGTATGCACCCAACTTCAGCCGTCAAGGCATCATAGCCAGACTCCACTTGGCCACCATTGACCACAACACAAATACAAGGTAAGGCTTGTGATATCAATAGTGTTAACATTTGATGTTACAAAATAATGTATCAGTTGCTTGACAAAGCTGCACACTTTAGAAATCCAGCATTGCATTAGGAAATAAACTGAAATGGCTGAAAATCCCTGCCTGTACTCGATAGCAAAACAATGTTAGGAATACAGTTTCGAAAATACAATCTCACTGCACAAGAGTATGCATGCAAACAACAGATAACATAATTAAAATTGAGGACATTTGTTTATTGTTACTTGAATTGTTTAATTATATATCAATGGAATTGGAATGGTATGCTTTGGAATTGCTTATTGAAATATAAACTGATGCATATAAATTATATATATATATGATTCAATAATAAATATTTGAATGTATTATGGAATTGGAATTCATTGGAATTTTAAATTGAAAGGGATGGCAGAATTCGGAACCGATTAATAAATGACATTAGCCGTTTGATTTCGAGAGAGAGAGCGAGAGAGAGAGAGAGAGAGAGAGAGAGAGAGAGAGAGAGAGAGAGAGAGAGAGAGAGAGAGAGAGAGAGAGAGAGAGAGAGAGAGAGAGAGAGAGAGCATACAAGCAAGCTGCTATAGCCAGCTATTCTTCAGATATTTCTATTGTTATACTGATTTTAGATTTATCATTTGTTCAATCAGCGGGAAATGGTGAAAACAGCAGACAACAAGCTACGGTATCAGCTGCAGTATTCAAAGTCTGCTGGGTATGTAGTGAAGAAAGTGATGGCGTCAAAGGACTACAGCTTCCGAGGAGAAATGCTAGAGGGCATTGCAGCTAGATGCACGAGTGGCACAAAGCTGTGAAGTGTGCTCCAAGTTGCAACATCAAGTAAGGAGGTAACTCTAGCAGAGCATGCAGGCATCGAAAAACCAGCAAAAGAGGAGGCTGTGGCAAAGCAAAGAAGCGGCTTTACGGAAAACTAGTTGTATCCATATCAATTCGGTTTAGTGCCACCCAATTGATGACATCCAATTTCAAATGACAATGGATTTCTATGCTTAAATAACATAGTTTGAACATCACTGGCAGAAATATAGAAACGTTTTAGGCAAAGTGCATTCTCACTACTGTATAGGACCTCCTAAAGTAAGGAACATCCACTTAAAAGCTTGTATCCTAGTTGTGGTATGCAATGTATTTTATTAGACACTATTCTACGTAGGGAACTTTGGGTATATGTAATTTACTGGAATAGTTTAACCAAGTCCAAACATGTTACTTATAGCGAGTTTTTTGCAACAGACTACCATTCTCAAACATCACACTGAACTGTACATGTATTTGTTCATATGACTCACTGTACACTTTTAATGTGGCTTCTAGGACGTGTGTCACAAAAATGATAAGGGCCATTACCATTAAAACTGGACTGTTACCATCAAGTTTAGTAATAGTAAAGTGCCATCTTACAACAAAAATATATATATTTTTTAATCTGTATGTTTTAGCCAGTATTATTAAAGTGTACTACAAACTAATGAAGCAGCAAAGGATTCAGCTATACGTTTTTTTATATATTCATACTTCATTGTTAGTATTACATTTGACATTATCACAAAACAACATCTCAAAAAGTACTTAATAATAATAAGAACACTTATATAGTGCCATAAATCTAGATAAATCCATTTGGAGGCACTTGATAGATTTTTAAACTAGTACTACAAGTTTTGAATCTGTATCTTGAATAATAATACTTGTTTTCTTGACACATGGCCCTAGTGTTGAAAGTTGAAACCCACAATTATGTAAAACTGGAACTGTAATGGAATATTTTGTATGTAATAATTTTTGTATCACAATATTTGATCATAATGATGACCCATATAATCAATAAACGTGTTACTTATTGATGTACTATATGTGCACAGGACTGACACAGACCCAAATTGTAATACAGTTAGATTAAAATGTGTCACAGTGTGAAGTGAATAAACTGAAAGAAACATTGAAAACTGGTGTGTGAATTTGACTAATGCATTGGCACAGTCTGCCATGTAGTCTTATTTATTTGTGAATTGTTTCTCCATATGAATAAACTGTTGATATATTTCATGTTGGCTTCAGTATTACAAATCGAATTATGAATAGGGACATGCAAGACACTACAGATCACATTGTTGTTGCCAAAAATGGGATAAGAAGGCACTAAAATTTCATTCTTCCTTTTGGTCAATCTAATCTTACTTATCCATGGTTTTTATTTTCACTGTACACTCACCTGTATAGTGCAATGTCCATAGCTTAAATTTTCATAAACCCCATTCACTTCTGGATACAGTGCAGGCTGGTATAACACGTCTGTTGCCTTTTCCAAGTCTCTCCCTTGACCACAACGTGAAGTGACGATAGGCGGCTAATCGAATCAATCGATATGTTCTGAAAGTTCATTTATTTGCATTAGTTGATAATAAACAACGGGTATCTTCTAATTATTGTTATACTGGCAAAACTGTGTGTTTTATCAATATCACATAATGAATTCAATGAATTGGTTCATTTGTTTGTGAAGGGCTGTAATAATTATGATTGTAAGACTACATTTCATGATGTGGTCTTGATAACACACACACATAATATACATAACATTTTTATTATATTAAAAACTCCACTTAAATATTTTTGTATCAATAGTGCATTGCACAATGTTCTGATTATGCATCTATTAATGCATGGAAGTGTGCAATTTGTCTACATTTTTATATAAATTAAGCAAGTTGCTTGAACACTTTTAAATAGGGAATTAAACAACTGTATAAAAAGGATGCACACATCCTGTCAAGAATAAAAGTAAGTTTATTAAGAAAATTATCAAAAAATTTTTGATGAAAATCATAGACATAGTATTTTATGAAGATTGAGTGAACCTGAACATCTGAGGTGGGAACAAGTATAATTACTCTATTTAAGTTTGAAATAGTTATTGCTAGAATAATTATTTGATACCTGTTGAACTACGTAGTACTTACCTACTAGCTATTGGTCGAATCAACGAGTCTGCACGCAAATCGTACAATGACAACAGACCGACTTCCAAGTTCCAACACCGCCCTGTTGGTGCAAACCGTTTCGAATCGAAGTCGTCACTCATAATCGGTAATGACACTAAATCTACTGCAGGCATCTGCAAGGTCTGTCATACGGTGCTGTACGGCAGCTATATCCCTACAGCACAGCAACTCGATGTGCGTCGACATTGTCATTGCCATTGGGACGCAGTGTCCACACAAACACCATGCGACATTATTAAGTCGCGTAACGTCTTCGTCGTCGATAGACCAACTGTCACTGTCCGACTCCCACAACTGAACCTGACCCGGGGCCGGACATTATCGGACCGTGGTCGTGGATCGCACACTGTCACTGACTGGGTGAAACCCGTATGGCACAGGCCCTTTGTGTGTGTCAACCGTAATTTCCGAGTGACAAGTCGAACTAGTCTAGAGTCTTCATCTGTCGTATCGATTTTCTCCCCAAGTGATACGGAAGTTTTAAAAATCACTTTTAATAACTCGTCTCTACCAGAATCCTTCGACGTTTTTGTCAACAAAATAAAAATAGTCCCGGTATGCGCGCGCATCTAATATTCTGAACTTTGCTTTGAAAATCCCGCCCCCTTCTGGCAGCTAAAATCTTCGTTCGGGAAGTGCGACTTTAACAACGATTTCATTGGTTATAAATCGTTGCCATTTAATTTCACCTTTTTATTTCGAACGCGTATACAAGTTATTTGTTGACATATGGAACGCCTATCGTGTATAATAGGGCACCATATCTTTGTTTTCGCACAGAAATGTCTACTAATGAAGTAAACCGAAAAACCCCGAAATTTAACATTGATTAGATAGGAGTGAATCAAACCACTCGCTTGGAACAAAGATGGCGATACGCAGTGCTCTATAGCGACGATTTAGGCATCGAACAAAATCGTTTTTTTAGTTTGTCTTATAAATGAGTACGTTTCTGTTAACATTAATGTATACTGATATAGTATATATTTAAATATGTAGCATGAACCAGCTGCATTTCATTTCCCCTTTAAGGCTCTACCACACACGTAAACTTTGTTTGGATATATCATAATAAAAACATTTCTATTTTACATGAAATATCCTGAAGAATGTTCAGTGGTCTAGAGTGTTATGCTAAAATAACACAGGGAGAATAGATAAATTGGGTACAATTGGTATCATAATTGGCTACACTGCATTTGCAGTGACGTGAATAATGGCACGGGTGTTATTATTAAGCGTACAATAAAATCGGTATATATATATATATATATATATACACACATATACATGTCTGTACATATATATATATATATATATACACACATATACATGTCTGTACATATATATATATATATATATATATATATATATATATATATATATATATATATATATATATATATACTATCGTGTGTTTGTGTCTGTGAGTGTTTGTGTGTGAGTTTGTGCGCGCGCATTTCCAAATCAACGCAGCCATGTGTCAAAGCCACGTAGCATTTTGTGTCCTTCCAAAATGGTCATTGTAGTTAAGTAAAATGCAAACAACCAACCAACATACCTGTTTGAAGAAAGATTTGCGGTTTGTCTGTGTTTTCTAACCGTGGGATGAGACAAACGCAAACAGAGAAACGCCCGACTTTATAGTTTTTTTCTACGTGTTGAACGTGTCAGTTGCGGACACACACCTGAACAGAGTCACGTGCTATATTTGTATAATACAATTATAAAGGCGTAATGATTTGTTAGATGTTTTGCTGTTGTGTAACGTCAGCACTTACACGCTTTCTGGTTTTAGTTTAGTCTCAGTGTGTGTAGTTAACCTACACAGTTGTTTTCTAATAATTAGGTCGGTATAATTATGAATCTATATTACGGAATACTATTACATTCCCTATTTTGAATAGTATGTTGTTTTAGTATAGCTTTGTAAAATTGTGAGCCCGTGAAATATGATTTGAAAAAATTGAAGCTTTGTTGAAATGAACAATGTTGTAAAATCTGGATGAACAAAAAACCTGATGGATGGATGGCGTGAGGGTGGGAGCGAAAGAGGGAGGTAGGAAGGACGCGGGAGAGGGAAATAATTATGGCACATGATCAAAGCAATTTTTTGTTAAATCAAATAGGCCAGTCATAACCATCAGAAACACTATATTTTCGTTTACTGTTATAGTATATGCGCGTGTTCAAATAACATCTACATATGTTTTAAAATGTAGTTAGCATATTTCATGTTGGTAGTTAGCATATTTCATCTCAATCGTGACATCAATAATGCTGATGCAACATATCTACGTGTTTGTGCCATATAAGAACGTGTTTAGTAGTGACCAACGATTTAGTAGATTCGAAGTTAAAAAAAAATAAGAAACACAAATGTGACTTTATAAATAAGGAAAGCGCGTGTTTGTCGCGATACCTTCAAGTTAGCCGGCTACAACTTTAGTGAATATATTTACTTTGCAAAGTTCACGTACACACTGAAACTAAAAACTGGTTGTTTAAGACTGTGAAAAACGTGCGCTTCATAAATACGGTCTAAGAAAAGTTCGCCCGTGAAATAGACATCAAGGCACGGACGTCTAAAACAAAAACGATGTAGTAGCGTGTAACATCGCATTAACCATATGCACGTAGTCGTCCAACAGCAACTAGATATGATAAAGATAGTTTTCCGCATGCAGAGGTACTGATTGGTAGAGTCAGTGGGGAGCACTCTCTGTCTGTCTGTCTTCTGTCGTCTGTCTTCTGTCTGTCTCTCTCTCTCTCACTCGCTCTCTCTCTCTCGCTCTCTCTCTCTCTCTCTCTTCTCTCTCTCTCTCTCTCTCTCTCTCTCTCTCTCTCTCTCTCTCTCTTCTCTCTCTCTCTCTCTCTCTCTCTCTCTCTCTCTCTCTCTCTCTCTCTCTCTCTCTCTCTCTCTCTCTCTCTCTCTCTCTCTCTCTCCTCTCTCTCTCTCTCTCTCTCTCTCTCTCTCTCTCTCTCTCTCTCTCTCTCTCTCTCTCTCTCTCTCTCTCTCTCTCTCTCTCTCTCTCTCTCTCTCTCTCTCTCTCTCTCTCTCTCTCTCTCTCTCTCTCTCTCTCTCTCTCTCTCTCTCTCTCTCCCTCTCTCTCCCTCTCTCTCCTCTCTCTCTCTCTCCCTCTCTCTCTCCCCCTCTCTCTCTCGCACTCTTACACCACCATTGTGTTCGATGATGATATCAATATATGGGTACGCTTTTGCTTCGCTTTTCGGTGAGAGGTTAGGCTGAACCTGTCTTTCAAGAGCGCCGCTTTAAGGTGTGTGTTTGTTTGAGTAACTGCTCTCTTGCATGCAACGTCTGCACCAGGCTGTACTGGTAAACTCTGGTGAGAATAACTGTAGTGCCACCCTTTAAAAGAATTTAACCTTTCAAACGTAACCGCTCCCCAGATACAATATGTGCCATTGCCTCTTTGACGCCTTTACCCCACTGCAGTACCTACGAATAATGAAATACAACGACTTTTTTATTTAAAAAATATTTGCCGTTGATGCCGTATTGTTAAAACTAATAGGTGGTTCCGTCGGAGCTCGTTGTGCTCTTTATGGACATAGTTGATTTTTCATATGTGTTATGATAATCAATAGGATTTTTGTGTACGAACGTTGCTCAAACTGCCTGTTTTGGTTTGTCCATAGCACAGGGGCAGGGATAACAAATTATTAAAATAATAACAGTTACTAACTTTCAACTCTTTAACAATTTGTTTTAATCCATTGTAGGTACACATACACATTGATTTAATATGCTCATTCAATATCCAAACACATTTAATTAAGTTTACAGGATTTAAACAAAGTCCACAGAAATCAGGCGTTTTGCGTTATCCGAAGGTTTGCTTGTATATCTAAGTTTCAGTAAATCAATATCTAGCTAGAAAGTGCATATACCTAAACATATGAGGCTATCACCCAACGACAAAAATCTTACGATAAATCATTGGTCGTCACAACACATCTAGTCTACAAAAAACCGGGAGGGAGGGAGGGAGGGAGGTAGGAGGGAGGGAGGGAGGGAGGGGAGGGTGGGAGGGAGGGAGGGTGGGAGGGAGGGAGTGAGGGAGAGAGGGAGGGAGGGAGGGAGGGAGGGAGGGAGGGAGGGAGGGAGGGAGGGAGGGAGGGAGGGAGGGAGGGAGGGAGGGAGGGAGGGAGGGAGGGAGGGAGGGAGGGAGGGAGAGAGGGAGGGGAGGGAGGGATCCCGCACAAGCAATATCTGCACATGAGAATATGTATCAGATGGTTTGCACCTATGTCTACTATTTTTACATCCACACAAAGTCAACTGCAAGCTGAGTGTCTCGTCGCTATTTAACATACCATGTTCTTTTGACACATAAACAATGGACCAATGTCCCCTTGTACGTCACTGTCTAAGCGTCTCGTCCGATCGCGTTATTGTTATTAGCCACTGACTTCGAGCCTGTCGTGCCTGTGCGTACCAGGCTGTACCAGTCTCTCAAGAACGCCGCATTGTCTGCACCCAGCAGTGTCAGTAACACCCTGGTGTAAATATAATATTTCAAAAGTGACGAACCGCCCATCATGCAGCGTCTGCGCCAGGCAGTGTCGGCCTTTTACGAAAACCACATATCTCAAAAGTGACGGCTCTCGCGTACGCATTGTCTGCGCTAGGCACTGCCACCCGTTTTAAGGACTTCGTCTTTCAAAAATAATGGCTCTGCTTAGTACAATGTTTGCGTTTGCGCCACCATCGCAATTACCTCTATATGTACGACATAAATAACAACAAACAACGGCTTGTGAAGTGTGCGAGCATTGTTTACGTTGTTGGTGCGTTTTAGTCCTGTGGCATGCAACGTCCTAAGTCCATTACAGGCATTCTTGTTTTGTATAATTTTTATATACTTATCTATCAGTTTTGAAAAACAATATGTTCGTCAGCCATTTGTTGCAATTGGCATACTACAATCGTTGATGTTGAATGTCCATGTATTCTAAATAAATTAAAGTTTTCTGTATAATCAAGAACGGCGTAAGTAAATTGGGATCTAAGTGCATTTATTTTAGAAATGTATGCTGTATATGTCTTCGTGTATCGGAAATTTACAATCACCCAAGCGTTCTTCATCTCTTCACTTCATTCGTTGTTCATATGTTCACAACATGGGCATTCATAAACATATTCGCACCACTCGTTATTTATTGTTCTTATCATTTTCCATCTCTTCGTAGCACTGGTCATTCATCTACTCGCATCATCTTCATTAATTAATTATCTGGCAGAGGGAGAGTGGGATATATATATATAGAGAGAGAGAGA
This sequence comes from Escarpia spicata, assembly GCA_963995525.1. Lineage (NCBI taxonomy): Eukaryota > Metazoa > Annelida > Polychaeta > Sabellida > Siboglinidae > Escarpia > Escarpia spicata. The sequence goes on from OZ023218.1 coordinate 30,669,792, forward strand.
GAGAGAGAGAGAGAGAGAGAGAGAGAGAGAGAGAGAGAGAGAGAGAGAGAGAGAGAGAGAGAGAGAGAGAGAGAGAGAGAGAGAGAGAGAGAGAGAGAGAGAGAGAGAGAGAGAGAGAGAGAGAGAGAGAGAGAGAGAGAGAGAGAAAGAGGTATGGAACGAGCGAGGGAGCGAGGGACGGACGGACGGACGGACGGAGGGAGTTAGGGAGGTAGGGAGGGAGGGAGTGAGAGGGAAAGAGAGAGAAAATGTGTGTGTGTGGTTAACACCCCCTCCTCTTTCATGTTTATGAATGTCATGTTTCAGATGTATGTATGTATGTATGTATGTATGTTTATAGGTTAGAGTCTTGAAATTTAATTGGTTCTTTGCGTCACTACAATTGCACCGATGTAATTTATGAAATAATATTTTGGCAATAAATTACCCATTTACAAATTTCTCGATTTACATCAAACTAACTGCGAACATCAAGACTGTACATACAGGATACTAACATTCATTATAATTATGGCCCGACAGAAGACATAAATGAAATTTTCGCCGTAACATGTTACTCTTGATCGATTCCAAGAAACATATGTTTAAAGTGGGATACTTTGTAAAATAATTTGTAGTTGTGTAGCTGGGTTCTCATGCACACGAAGTTCACCGTACACTGTTATTTATGATATTCGTAGTATTTTTTTAGTTGCTTGGATAATAAGATTTGCATTTGTTCTCGGAATAGCTGCAACGGTTACGTTATTCAAAAAGCATGTCACTCAAAGTTCAAGAAGACCATGTCCACAAGCAATCACGTGGAGTCAAGTTGGGCGTTTGCCAAACTATATACTCGATGTAACACGCCAACAGCAACGGCGACTTCTTTGAAATAAAACAAAAACAGTTTGAGTGACGATCGTTTATGCATACCTTATAATGAAGATGAAACACACGACTAGCATCACGCAAACATTTGGAATTTGTTTTTGCTTATTTAGTAGGGCAGATATTTTGTTGGGCAGCAGGCAACATTGAAGCCACTTTAAAAGTAGTGTGTTTTAAGATTAGCTTCAAAAGGTGTCCATACATTGTGTCAGCCGTAAATCGCCCAACAGCGCTTTTCAGAGGGTCGGCCCTGCGCACGAGATTGAACGACGGCTGTACCGTTCTAGGTATGTATATATCATTTATGTATGCATGCATATACCATACATAAATAATGTATGTATGTATGTATGTATGTATGTATGTATGTATGTATGCATGTACATATGTATTTATGTATTGTTGTATTGATGTAAGTAAGTATGTATGCATGCATGCGTGCATACATGCACGCATGTATGTATGTTTCGGCTGCCGCAGCGGAACTCGATTCCGCAAAACCTTGTATTTCCAACATGTGAGTTACATCGACATCGTCACACGCGGCTGAACATTGAAGGAACGGCTGAATTGCGAGTTGATCACGTGTCGCGGCTGAGGTTTCTGCTACGCAATTAACGGCTTCAGCAGAACCTTGTTCTTGATGATGTCTATAGATGTGTGTTGATATCCGATGGGTATTGCAAAATAACAATCTGTATTGCAGGCGTGAATACGCGCTGACACAAACTGGCACCAGTCTGCTGAATGATAGTACTAAACGCTGCCTTAGATTCACCAGTGGGGCAATATAACGTGGTCTCTCTCCCCCGGGAACGGTTGATCACATCAATTAATACATCGAAAATAAACCTATAAGTAAATTACTGCTGTTGGGTTTCCTTGCACAGCCAATTGGTAGAACAGAGGCAAATGATCTAACAAAGCAAATGAATACAGAAAGAAGCTAGTTGACATCGACACACTTACTTTTTTGGTAAAAACGTCTATGTAGTGACTAAGACATTAGATATGAACATGATACAATACGTTATGCTTTTGAATTTAAACAGATTTGTCACAACACGATTAGGTTTAGGTCTTGTGTAGTTGCAAAGCACTTTCCGTGATTTCTTTACACTGCTTCCTTTCATCTTCCTTAGTCTTTCCAAAATCGCTCTTCGTGCAATCCTCCATTCTCAGCTGGGGGTCTTCCTTTTTCTGCGGCCTTGGTGGTTATCGATCTATACTCTCTTTGATAGTCTGACTGCGTCCATTCACATTCTACCAACACCATACTGCCTTTTACTAATCTTCCTGTTAAACTCACAATATCACGATCTCTTCTGTTAGGTAATTCATTCTCATTCTATCCAACCACTTTATTCCACTGATTCGCCGGATCCAATTAGTCATGCAAATAACAGTTTCTCTTGCGTATGCACTGTCATGACCACTCTCATCAGACAACGTAGGGATGCTGGTGTTTTATACGCTCTCAGCTCTTGAAATCTATCTATCATGACTCCGTTTACCTTCCTCCATGCATTCTCACCCGTTTGTACCCGACGTCGAATCAAAACAACATTGCGACAATTATAATGCGTCAACCCACTGAACAATATTATGTAAAATCGCTATGTTGAAGCAACAGCTCGATTTATTTAGGATAAACAAAAACTGAGGTATATGTGTAATTGTTTTATTTGCTTCGGAGCGCCCGGAGAGACAATATCGTAATTCGTATTATATTATATGAACACCTGATTTATCGGTTGACCCATTACGTAATTGAAATGGGTGCGTGATTTATGCGGGTGACATGTGACACGACAAAGTATCATGAAGGTGACACATAAGGTGGCCATTGCCCAAACGTACATATGTTTACCCTTGTCGATGGCCTTTGTTCAGTGGCCACGCAGCGCGTCCTGGCGCATACCGTTTTCAACCAATTGCTCTGTCGGTTTTAGATGCCTCAAGTCTATCAACCATTTCCCGGCCTGAGATTCTGCGCGTTTGGACAGACTACCTCCGACCGACGAGTGTTGCAGGTCGATACTATAGCAAGATGACATGTCCGTGTTATGAATTGTTGTTTTAATGTGTTGATATAGTCAGACCCATAAATACTTATTACATAATGATCGGTTACCTACTATGGTGAGTGCGTTGGAAGATCTGCACAGAGCTCATGTGCAATTAGCAGAATGCATTGGGAATTAGGAGTGCACAATTTGTAGTATACAATTATGGTAGAGGGAGTTTCAATATTATGTTCAAATCGCTACATCTGATATATGTGTGTGTGTGTGTGTGTGTGTGTGTGTGTGTGTGTGTGTGTGTGTGTGTGTGTGTGTGTGTGTGTGTGTGTGTGAGTTTGTTTGCGTGTGTGTGTGTGTGTGTTTGTGTGTGCTGTATCTATCATAACTCAAACATGTTTATTAAAAAAACTTAATATTTTAATGTTTGCATTATGTAGGTAATTGAATTGAGTAGGCTAGAACCGTAACCATTTCACATCATATCCCCGTAACAGTTTCCCATTTTGTGATTTGACGGAAATTTCACGAATAAGTTGAAGGGGAACGTAATAGCTATGGAACGAATGTGTTATATTTTAATGACAACATTACTTTTAGTTTTTATAGAATTTTGAAACAAACTCTTACCTGTGTGAATTATACGTGCCACAGGTGACTGACTGAGTCAACTTAATCGACGAACTCACCATGTAAGCTACACGTCTGATTTCTGCCTCGCAATGTCTCTCATTTATGTAATCCCTGACTTGGTGATATCATTGTAGAATAGACTGCAATGGTAATTATGTAACTAGAACCACAATATTACCCTTATGACTATTAGTCAACATCACGACACCTGCCGCCATCGCTCACCTGTTATGTCAATCATACCTGGTTGGTGATTTGCTATAAATAAATAATTACAATAAAATACATATTTTTCCTGACATATGTTGGAGACACTACAGAAAGAACAACTTGTTTTAATTACATACAAAATGAGCATAACATTATACAATGTCTGTTTTCTTTACGTTATTATGTTGAATTGAATTGACAGTAAACTAGTTGAAACAAACTGAGAGGATTCTTTCGAGATAGTTGCAAAGTGGTCATTGTCTTTTGAGAAAGATTCTATCAATGCGGATATTTTATATGTAACACTCAACAAGATAACGTCGTGCTTACATCAGTTCTGTCAGACTCTGCACGTTGATAGCGATACGCAGCCCCGCCGTCATCCAAATTGTTGTTTGACAATCTTCATGTCAAAAGATTGCCACACATATTGCTCACTGTCATCAATATGACATCATAATTATATTATATTTTCTTAAGTTTTTAAATTTGTCCTAACCAACGTCATTAGGTTTTACTCACTGGAACAAAGTCAGTCTTTGCATTTACGACAAGGCTGGGATGATCGTGGACATGTCGTGAGCTTACAGTCAAGCATACTGTTTAAACAAGATATACGTTTGTTTAAAAGTGCCTAATGAAATTGATGTTTTGTTCTTCTCACTTCAATAATAATTTTTAAAATTCAATTAATATAGAGTACGTATGTTGACGCGTTTGTGTAACTGCTGTATGTAGCTTTTAGTATTATAAAACAATTAACTTATTTAAGTAGTGTCCAAATATCAGTTCACATGATTTTTTTAATTGGAATCTTCACGTGACTGAGTGATGCGATTATGCATGTGTTCATGTGTTGGTGTTGTCAATATGCTTTGCTCTCTCGCGAATATGTCACCGACATATTCATTCTGCTGACGCCTAAATTTTGGCGAAGAATTGGTCTTGGCAAGATACCAGATTTAACGACCAAAATCAATTCGATTTTTCGTTTTTTATTAAATAGACACACTGTAAGCAACATACGTTAGATTCTGCTTCGCCAGGCACTGAAACAGTGACGGACCATGGGAATCGCACTTTTGGAGACTGTGAGCATCAAATAAAATGACACAGAACATTTTCAAAAGGTGAACATTGTTACTATTATTATTAGTGTTTATTAAGTTGTGAAAATATAAACTACTTTAGGGAATATTATAGTTAAACAATGTATATTAAAACTTATAGTAATCTATAATTATATCAGTACATTAATTTGTGGGCATTATAAGTATATATACTCCCAGACATCAACGTCCAGTCCTCCGTTCGTTTCCTTGGACCAGTGGCCTCTGATCAA